>ML219244.1:58445-72737 GCA_004785975.1 Popillia japonica
ATACCAGAGTCGGTCGGGTATTAGCCGCTTGGTCTACTCGGCGACATCATCTTGTCCTTCTCAGAGTGTCATTCATCCAGGACCTGCTTCATGACTGACTATTTCCTGTCTTTTTCTTGTACGACGTTGGTCTGACCTCTGGCTACTAGGCCTATAGCTAGGGTCCTTGCCAAACCGAGAAGCACTTTGGTAGCGACAGTTCTATACGCTCTGTCGATCATTAAAACGGCTTTTCTTTTGATGCTCAAAAACTCGGAACCGCCTATGAGTTTGTTTATTCATGGCCTGCAACCATATTGGCGCAGCATAAGTCATAATCCTTTATGACGTTGTACTATCACGGACTTTGGTTATGTCCGGTATCTAGCGGTGCAGCCTGCGCTCCTGTCACTATTCCTTTTAAGATAAAACGGACATGGTGACAGGAGCGCAGGCTGTACCGCTAGATACCGGACATAACTAAAGTCCGTGGGTGTACAACGGCTGCGTACATCGCTCTTCCCCATTGCCTGGCACTGTAAGTTCTTGGCGTAAGTTGACACATGCGTGATAGAGTCTTGCCAGCCCTCAGCGCTGTCATCCTGACATGGCTACCCATTTTCATGTCCCTATAAAGGTGCACCCGGAGGTACCTTATAAGAACTACATCCTACGTGTTACGCGCCCCGAGTCCCCTGAGATCCATACAGTTCGTGATGTTATGCAATGCTTCTTATGACACCACCTCCAGCATCTCTACGGTCTTAGCTGTTACGATGATCCCTACGTTGTTTGTACATCTAATTAGGTTAACCCCTGTCGACATTGGAGTTTGCAGCATCCCATCATAATATTCATTCCATAAAGTGGGCCCCATATCTGAACTTTGGGGTGATTAGGACGCATAATTATTTGGCACTGTACGAACGTTCTTTTATACCTGCCATATTTCCATGCCTCCCTTTAGGGCTGTAATGCAGAACCTTTTTTCCCTTTAAAGGCTTAAAGGAATGAGCATAAGCTGTTCCAGAAGTTTGCCCAATGAGTGCAGGAGACATGACTTCATCGTTGTCTTTCTTAGGTTTCTCTATCGCTGTCGACTGCAGAAACCCGTTCATCATCCGGAGGTAAATATGTAGCCGTTGTTCAGCGAAAACTTTAATGACTTTAGCTGAAATCCTATCCGGTCCAGGCACCTTCCTCTCCTATATCTTTCTGGCAGCTTGGGTCAGCTACGTTGTTGTAAACAGAGCTAGAATCACCTGCTCTTGGTGTTACAAGGTTGATTGTATAGCAGTAGCGTATACTCGTTTTGAGTGATATACGTAATTTGGAAAAACAATTATAAACAACCACACGTACTATCCCATTATAAAGTTTACAATGATAATTGATATCTATCACCGATGTCGAAAGTGGAACGTTTACGTTTTCTGTTCTAATAAACTAACTTATCAATTTGTCGTGGCGGCACTTTGTCTTTACAGTTCAAATAGTGTCTTTCTATATTGATAAGTGATACTTATTTGAACAGATTATGTAACTATCCGTAGTAAACCGCTTAATGCACTTGCATATATGTATAAACGACTTTCACAGTACTTAACTGCTTTAGATCCTGTCCGTCTTAAAAAAAGTCAATATTACTAAACAACGTTCTGCAATAGAAAAAATAGAGTAGCTAATACTGCCTTTTCTTTTAGTTGAAGTATTTTGTGAACACCATAAGTATTATATGAAATGCCAGCAAGATATTAGTATATGATCCCTTCAGTTTATACGTTACGTTAGAGAAAAGAATCAAATATTTGTACACGCGTGTCCAGAATGAAACTAATTTATTTAATAAACTTGGTTTATTTCGTATTAATTAATCTTATTATCCAGATAGTTTTTCCACTTTTAGGTCAATGATAACACGCAATTCTAACAAAAGTCAAATTTATTCCAAAACCTTTACAAAATTTATAATCTGCATTATTCTTGTCACGCAACTGCGATTTTGATATTTGCCATGACGCTGATAGTTGAATAAAAATATGTCCTATGAGAGTTAAGTAATCATTAAATTATCATTCTTTATATAGATTTCCATATAGCTTGCAAATTTAATATAGAAATATGTAGCACGATTTTGTCTATGTATTTATACTGTTGCTTGCAATATACACCCAATAATGTGAAAACATCAACATAATAAAAGATTCCTTTTAATCTGTGGTGAATGCAACTACAGTGGCTTCCAAAACGTATTGCTTAGTAGAGTTACTACCGTCGCTCTTGCGGTATAGATAGAGTATGTAAGCGTGTTCTTTTTTGTAGGCCTTGTTACAATATTACCTCGCAATAAGTAATATTGCGTTGTTAATTATTTCCCAACAACGAATGGTACTCGACCGGCAAAATCGATGCCGGACCAGCGCACCATTATCACTGGACACAGCATTCGAACCCCTTGCCCCTAATTCTATTACAATCAGAGGTCAACCGATCTTGCTCCTTGGGCGACGGATCCTGTAATATACTTTGTGTGGTAGGTGCAACGTCCTCGGTTATTATAAATCGCATAATAATCTCGTTACATTAATAGCTATAATAATACTTTTCAAAATGAAATAAATTCGCTAGAGATCTGTGTAAGAGTATGAAAGGAAGAAGTAGTCGTTGCACAATCATTTTATCAATTAGTGTATTTTTTTTATAAAAGTCGTTTAATAATTTGCTTATTTGTGTACCATCATGAATTTACGTGTCGAATCGTCAGACGTGTTGGCTCAAATTTATAGAAATATGATCCAGGTAGCGTGTTAACGTCAAATTAGTTGATTTCTTAATATTGTGGAATCTACAGGAAATGTATAAATAGGAGTGGACGAGATGAAGGGTCTAGCTGGTAATATATTTTAAGGAAGAAAAAATGGCCCTGGGAAGCGGTAGTACGGTGCCCTGATCAAACACAAATGTGTTTCATGACATGTGTTTCACGACAATTTTAAATTCTATTCGTTGCAATATTGCATATTTCAGTAATATTTCCCAATAGTTTAAGAGTATGTATTTAATAAATATATTCAATTTATAATAATTTATTGTTTAACATACATACAATATTTTATCACATTTCGATTTAAACATTGATGTCAACGGTATTATTTATTACATATGCCAACTCAGTCAGAGCTAACTGGGGAATTCGATAGAATTTCACAAATTTATTAAATATTATGCATATTATTGAAACTACCTAGAAATTAATGATGCAATAGTGTAATAGAATGTTAGAGTGTAAAGTTCTATTATAATTATATATTATCTGGATTATCCTAAATATTACAACAAATTCAAAGATCATGCTGGTAGGCGAAACTGGAGGAGCACGAGTAGATATCATGATAGTGTTACATACACATCTAAACATTTTTCTTAGATATCAATCATCACGGCTAATTCCGGTCACGCCAAACTAAACAAATTTTAATTAATTTGGAACACGTATTTCGATGACACATGGGTCATCATTATCATTCTCAACCGAGCACCGAATCTATGTATATCAATTGTTCTTTTATACTTGTCACTTGTATATAGTTCCTCTTTGTCAAATTTATTTCCATACTCATTAAAAAGATCTTCATTTAGCTAATATTTTTCGTAGTTATTACTAATCCATTCTATTTTGTCCACCATATTAGGTAATTTGGGTTATACTTTCTTCTATCTATAAATGTGAAAACTCTGATTAACCTAAATATATTTATAGTAAGTTTATTATGGAATACTTGTGAAAATGATTGATCGATATGGATATTTTTGTTTTGACGTCTGAGAAAACCGCTCTGATGAGTTAACCATCCTATCCGACAAAACAGAAAATGATATACGAGGAAGGAACAGGAAAACGCCTTCTAAACGTATAATAGACAGTGTGTCGCACTCTAGACGGCACCACCTCAGTATTTTGCTATGTTGCATATTATCGACTTAAAAAATTTCTTGTTCTGATTATACCTCTTACTAAACTTACTTACATTACTAAACTGCAATTTTAGGGCATGCTACTTTCCCGATCACAGTAAAATGCTAGCTTACTGCGACTTAAAATAAACAGCAAAATTCAAGAAATATTAGGATTTTTTTTTATTTGGTTAAAGGTTGTTAGGAATTAAGTATTTAAATAAGCTAAATCCAAAATTTTATTAAAAACAAAAGGTCTTGAAAATTTGCAGCAAGCTAGCGTTTTACTGTGATGGGGAAAGTAACATGTTCTAAATTTACAGTTTAGTGAAACGTATGATCAGAAATAAAAAAAAAGAATCGACAATATATTAAAAAAATACTGGGGTGGTGCCACACAGTGAGACACACCCCAGAGTGAGACACACTGTATATAATAACTTCAAGTTATTGTCAATTTTACTTATTTATTTGTTGTATAATTCTGAAAAGACTTTTAAGACAAAAAGCCAAATATTTATTTTTGTTTAGTTACCTTTGCTTTTTTGTCTGCAATTTTCTTGGATTGCTTCGTACTTCCACTGAATTGTTTGCAATACCAAAACAAAACTATACATGCCCAACGACCGTTGTATGAAATACCGTATTATTAAAACATTTAATTGGCGAACAAATTTCTTACATGCGCATAAAACGGACCTACATATTTAATTATAAAGGTCCTGTTAGTCGTCTCTCTTTGGGCTATCTTAACACAGCGTATATCTATATACACAAATGAAGTCAATTATCTACGCTAAATGAATTGCGGAATATACTCGCTCGATGAATACGTAGGCAATTCTAGTAAATCAATATTCCGTTTAAACAATAGCATTTAATCAAATAATATTTAGAATGTTTCTCTGTAACTGTTCCATTTAATACATGCTCGTGTATTTACCTATTTTTACTATATTCTATATATTTATATATATAGGTACATATATTTAGTTATATCCATATATAGTTGTATGTATGTCTGTATGTATGTATGTATGTATGAATGTAGGATTCAAAATACACGCAAACACACAAAAACTGTTGTTTACTTTATTCTAATGCAATATCGGCCAATATGAACGATAATAATAATAATATGGATAATGACATGAATAAAATTACACTCCCTCCGTCGTTGTCCAGGGAACAAGATAGCCTCCTAGAGCACTACGATACACACGATCCTACATCTCGGCCTTCCTGTCATGTATTCGTCTCGAATGGATCTTCGTCATCATCTTGAGGCCATGACTTCATTGAATCGGCACTGGACTTAGTTTTCTTTGGACCTAGATGCTCTCCCATTTTCTCGACGTCGTATCTGTCGACCCGATACGGACCAAGGAATTTGGCCAATAATTTGGAATCGGCTTGGAATTGAGTTCTACGAATCGCCCCCATGTCTCTTGCTTGATATATTTTTGGGGGTTTTCTTCTTCTGTTAAATGGTCTTTGGTTTTCGTCTTGCACCCTCTTTATTTGTTCTCTTGCGCTATCTTGTTTCAGGAGTAATTTTCTCGTTCTTTTTATCTATTTTTTTTCCATTCATCCACTCTTGCATCAATTTCCAAAGCAAATTCATTTAATTGCTTTCTACAACTCTTCTTGTTTTCACTTAAATCATGGACTTCAGCCTGTAGAGATTCCTTTTCATGCTTTAAAGCATTAATGGTTTCGTTATATTGTGTTTTTGTCTCCTTAAGTACAATACTTTCATTTTCTATAGTTTCGATTTCGGTTAAGTATACTGATTTTCCAATATCCAGATTGTTCCCTCCATCAATCAAAAAGAAATCGAGTAGTTCGTTAGCTTCATCTGTACTTTCTGTGATTGTTTCTTCGCTCTTTTGCATCACTTGTATACCCTCTGAATTTATGATTAACGTCACATTCTCAAGTGTCGGCTTTCCTATAATCAACTTCATGGGCATTTTGTCATCTGAAACAATGCGGTCGGTGGTGAAATTGCACTCATCGATTTTGATTTTAGTCGTGAATCTTCCTAGTGTCTTAATGCAACTATTGCCGATGCCCTTTATTAACAATTGAGATTGATGGAATTTTGGTGCTCCTATTTGTAGAAATGTGCTAGCATTTTCGTATATTTAAATCACCTCGGGTATCGACAAAACCATTCAAGTGAAACTGATCATTTAAAATCACTTAAAATTATTTTTACATAAATAATGCAAGATCGTCTAACTTCCTTGTCACCTTCGTCTGTTCTTTGTTGATTTGTATTATTTCTTCGACAGTCTTTGGATATGTGGTCGTATTCGTTACGCGCAAATCATTTTAATCCTTTATCGTTATTATGGCAATTTTTGGATTGGTGACTTATTTTTCCGCAGCTGAAACACCTGATAGCTTTATCTTCCCAATATTTACTTCTTGTTTGTCTTAGTTTATTGTCCTTTACAGATCTCTTTTCTTTCAATTCTTTTGTTTCTCTAGACTGTTTTTCTTTTAGCTTTTCGTACTTACTGTTTTAGCTTTTCCTTGAGTTCTCCACCTAGTCAATCAATGCACCTTCTTCAATATTTCCTTGCGTTGCTATTTCTCTCATTTTCAATAGGTATTGTTGCAAGGTTTCATCTTTTCGTTTCTTTCTAGTTAATAACGCCTTATGGAGCATAGCGCTGTTTACAGATTTGCTAAATTCGTTTCTTAATTTAGTTTTTAATATTTCCCACGATGTTATTCTTCTTTCAGAACGTACAAAAAGCAATGCTTTTGCTTTCAGTAACCGTCTTCTATAAATTAATTAAACTGGCAATTTCTTCGAATTCAGAAATCCATCTATTAATTGGATATGTATCTTCTCCGTCATATGTGCTTACTGTCTCCTCAACATCTTTAAAGGCCATCATAAATTTTGGCGTCGCTTTTGAGATCGCGAATGAGATTCTACAATGCTAATTCCGCTAGCACCGTGTACGTCGTTTAAATCCACATTATCGTCTCCGCTGTCACCGTTATTTTTAACTAATGTGTGTACGCCATTTTGTTTTCCGTCGTCATCATTATTAGACACACCGTTTTCTGTTAAAACAGACATGTCGTCTAATTTTTTACACAAAAAATCAATTAACTCTTCTTTATTATTCACATTATTATCCATACCCAACACATTGCAAATCAAACTTAATTCTCCTAACGTTAAATTATTCATAGCATAGTCAGTTTTTCTCTTACTTACATGATGTCTTTCGTCTTCGATGTCTTTAAAACTGAACCTTGTAAACTCACGTAGTCTTTTTCTATTATTTCTGTCGCTATCGTATTCAAATACTAATTTATGGAGTGCTTTTATCTCTTTTGTATGTGCTTGTCTAATATTGTAACCATTTTCCATATTTATTTAAATAGCAATATTTTGAATATAATGTAGCTGCAATAATGTTCTCAACGTACACACATATCGCCTTCGTCGGAACTGTTCTACACACAATAAATTTCGTTGCACTATCCCCGTTGAGCCCCCAAAATGTAGGATTGAGAATACACACATACACACAAAAACTGTTCTTTACTTTATTCTAATGCAATATCGGCCAATATGAATGATAATAATATGAATAATGACATGAATAAAATGACGCTCACTCCGCCGTTGTCCAGGGAACCAAATAGGAACAAGTATATAATACCATAAATACGTATAATACAATAACTTGGAAAAGTATAAGTAGCAGTATAAGATGCGATAGGAATGCGGAGTTTTCATAATTTAATTCGACTAGCAACTTGGGGTACTACTAATGTTGAAAAAATTGTTAAAATAAAAAGATCTTCAGGAAAAAATAAAATTGAAATATTTATGAACTGATTAAAAGTAGCTAAGGTTTTGTAAGGCATGCTCAACTAATACCAATAACCGCTATTAATAGTGTTAATGCACATTGATCGCAATTAGTTTCTATCTCATCATATCACCTATTTAGTTTACCAGCGGTAGCATCAGATTTTTCATAATTATTACTACACGAAAGGAGGTAGTGACAATTCGGCGCTCTAAAAGCTGCTTGAAAACACACTAAATGACCTAAGACAATGCCTCTTAGACTTTGGATTGTAGATTTTCATTTAATTATTCAATAGGTACTATGCAAAATTTTGTTTACCAAAGCTATCGTAACATAAACCCGGTAAAACACTTTATCCAAATTACTTTGGAAATATGACTTATTATTATACTTAAATTAAATTAACCCAAACATACATATCTGTGGTATTGATTTTATTGCTCATATTATCGTGTGTATGTATTACGTTTATATATGTAGGAACATATGTATGTTGAGCATAACAGAGTCGTTATTAGGTCTATTGTACAGACAAATTTATTAAAAGCTTTATGTTAAAGACATGGTTATTACATTAACGGCAAATTTCCACTAATTTGATGTGCTAATCACTAAAAATAACATAGTCGCATAATCTAAAATTAACAATATGCTTGTTGTAGCCGGTCTTTATAACATATATATTCTATACAAAATTAACAGACGTCTGTTTAATTTTACGCTGAAAGGTGTTGCACTGTATATTTGCTCTAACATAGGAGTGCGTTAACAACCCAGTACTTAAAACCTCATTTACATAGATAAGCACGAAATAATACGAAGGAATACTTCTCCAGTTGACCCTTTTAATGCTTCACTTGAATTATACGAATACGGCGATGGTTTCTAAAAGATAGTACCTTGCGGATGTTGTTTACTCTGATTGAATTTTCAAGATTAAGCAACAAATATCCAGTTTTGTCAAAGAAACTTAACTCCATTGTAAGTTTTTGAAGTATCTAAATTTGGCAAGAATATCTAATTTGGGGAGTCAATTAGATATGGCAATTGGATGCAGCGCCATTGCAAAAATATTTTAGAAATGTTTCATAGATTTATTTGAATCTAAAAATTTTGATTGTACCCTGTATACGAGTATGTACCTACTTACATGTATTAATGTTATTTGTTGTAAGTTATAGGTACACATATAATAAATTGGTAAACGAAGCAGTATCTTTTTGTTTTTGCAGGATCTGCATACCATGCATGTATCCTTATGAGAGATACAGCACTAGAAAGCTTAATTGTCAATGGAGTACTGAAGTATATTTGGTTATATAGCAGCTTATAAAAAAAATAACAAAGCAGCATTATCCCGTCGGCGTTGGAAAATTTATGAAGGAGCAGGTTCTGGTTGAAGTAAATGAAATTCAAGGCTCTCGCTGAAACCTATCTTTCCGTAAAAGAGAAGTTTCATCACAGCATGTACAGCGCAGTAAAGCTTATTCGGGAAGAGTTGATTTAACATATTGGTATAGCAGATGACGAAAACTGTGTAACACGAATGTTACTTTATAATTGGCGTCTAAATAAAATTTTAGTTTAGCCTATTATAATTTTGTGTAGGCCATTTGGAAAATCGCAACAAATATATGTGGAACACAAAAAAGTCTACTGAATAGCGAAATACAATCACGTTTAAAACCTGATGAATCCAATTTTTCAACTAAATACTTGTTACAATATGCAAACGGCATATTACTAGCACGATTTAATTCTGTATATAGTACAACTGAATACATAAGATGGAAAATATTTGCTGCTCAGTGTATTCGAATTTTTGTTGTTTTTGTGATAGATGCTTCTTGCAATTGCTTCTCAAGCTGTAGTTGTTATCTGATTATTGCTTCAACTCTTGTTGTTTAGTGCTAGTGCATGTTGTAAGTACATATGTTTAATAGCTATGTTCAAAAATTTTTCGGCCTTTAATACTGATATGCTACACTGTCTTCATAATGACTTTCCGCATGACTTCAAGACCATTGAGCTAAACTAGTTTAATAATAAAGAGTCCAATGATGTACTAAATTCTACCGTTACAGTTATATCAAAACCGTACTGTAGTGATAAGGTTCCTTGTAAATGTGTGTATTATGACGACGTATTTCTTGCGCCTCCATTAATTACGTATACATTATCACACTGTTTATCAAGTTTTGTTGGTTATGCTTCTGTAATCTACAGAATTTCCATAGTAATTAAGCGCGATAAATACATCGGAGCGCAGTAACCACCTCCTTTCCTACCTAATCGTGCATATAATGCGAATATAGTGATGCCTTGAGACATAGTTATGCAATAGTACATCTTACGCTATCCGTAGCGCACTAGTTGAGTTGATACGGCAGCTAATAACGTCATGTCAGATTTTAAATTAGGTTAATCTGCCAGAATAGATTCCATCTCATTATAATTTGCTATAGCGGCACACGATTTAGCTCAAATTGTTCTGATGGCTTTCCCACTCGAACTAGCGCTGCATACTGATTGATTGTATAGATTACGCTTAACTTAGAGAATTAACATGCTCTGTCTTCACTATAAAACTCGATAGTGCTATTACGACAAACTGGTAGAATTTACTTGCACAGCTTCCGCATTTTCCTTAGTACTTGACACAAACTTTTACCAGTAAACGTGAATGGGAATAATGGGTAGGAACTTAACGTTGAGCTTTGCGGCAGGACCCGATGGATTACACATACTTTAGATTTGTCGGATGCAAAAACAAAATATTGAATATGGACCGAAATGTTTCAAGAAAAGTCTGTAAAGAAGAGTGGTTGATAGTTGCCTATCCATCAAAGTCAAATATAAACCGTAGTGGATGTAAGTGGCAAATCTATATGCAAGCTATTTAGATGCTTGCTTCTGATTGCCGCCAACTACCAAACAATAGTTTTTGACACAGATTTTAAACAGTAAAGTACTGAGTGTAATTTGAGTGACATACATATACAAGTCCCAAATAATTATGTTCAGATGTATAGAAATTACAAGTACCTAAGTCAGAAATTAAAGAATCAAGTAAGCACAAGATATTTGCATCGTTCCTTTTACGATCCCGTCTACAAAACGCATTTTTATTAGAAATTTCCACCAAAAGTCTTTTCTTTTTGTCAGTTACCAATTCTACCCAAATACTTAATACTTAAACTACCAACTTTTCTATTATATGTTTCTTAATTATCGCTAATCGCTGGTCTGACAGTTTAATGTCAAAAGTAATTTGAGGTATGGGCATGCCTTCTTTGTGCTTTCTAATGATTAACTCTTAAACTTTTAAAGATGTTGTTAATCTCGTTTCTTTATAAAATCTCCAGTCACAATAAGTTATTGCTTTTTGTCTTTATTTTTTTTTTGGTGCATCTTCCAAAATTATATGTATATTTTTATCTTTTACATGACCGAGCCTTCCGAACATTTACTGGTAAATAAGAGAGCAGTGTTTATTATGTTACAGTTTATATTGAAAACCAACCATGATATTATACAACTTTAAATTAGAATAGAATTAAAACAAATCCTAGCTAGTAAACCAAATAAATAAAGTAGGTCATTATTAAATGTAGTTACATACACAATTAGCATTCCAACAAGAAAATGGTAGCATTCTATATGATATTAGTCACGATTCAGTGCTATCACTACTAGGCACTTTTCAGTTAGTTTTGCAGGTGACGTAATTCCATTTCCTATACCAGCGGCAGTATTGTTAACGTTATGGAAAAATATAGATCTTTTTTATATTTGTGCTGAAAAAAATGAATACAAAGCATATTAACACAGAAAATGCTATTTAAGATTTTATATTAGGCACTTTACCTGTATCTTTTTTCAAAGCTCTGAAAAATTTCAGCGTTGCAAGCATTTCGGTTTAAGATATTCAACGATATGTTACAATGGTTGTAGATGTCTTCTTAATACGGTTTTTTATTTGATCAAAATAAATGATAATGAAGGATTCACAGTAACAATGGCAGGTTTAATATTTCCACATTCGTGTAGGAATTACTACGAAAATTGGTATCAAAGAAATTGTTGCGTACCACCTATCAAAAAATATTAAAATTTGCGTAGTAGTTAATTTGACATGACATCCTAGCAACCCTATACCGTGTGAACGCCTGCAAGCGGTCGATACCTAATCTGTATACACTACACATCTTAGTTCAGGGATCAACAACATTTGTTGTCGCATACTAGTATGCGTATTTTAGTTGAATTCATACGTCCTAGCGGGAACTCCTTTACATCTCTTAATAAAGCCCGTACTTGTGGTAGCGGCCGTTTTGAAAATGGAACATTATGCGCCGGAGCAGAAACTGTTTATGGCAAAATAATTTTACTTTGGAAATTCTGCGGAAATAACTAGAGGTCGTTATTACTTAGATACGTCATCCGCTCATTAGGAAATCTAATATCCCGCTAAACTAAGATGCAGCAAGTTATTTTTGCCAATGCAATTGTACTATCCAATATAGCGTACAGGTTAGGTATCGACCGATCGATTTTTTAAATTATTTACAAATTTACAAGGTGTTACAAATTCGCGCAGCCAGCTTCTACTTTTTTATATTAAATAGTTTACTATATGTTTTGGTAATTATTTTGATAGTCACCTAAAATACCTTTGCAACGATATGTGGTTATGTACACTTTCGCCCATTAGTTTTGGCAGTATTGTAAATTTTGTCAAAATTTTTACATTTGCCGCTTTTGAGATTTAAAATGTTTATTTTGTAAGCGGATGTAGTGTCGAGCCTTATTCGTTTGTTATCAATTTGGGGACTAATACTTTATACTGTTTCAAAGTGGTGTAATGTAAAAATTAAACAGGGTGTCAAATATGTCGCGGCACATTTGCCGAACTTCAAGCCTTTTTTTCGATTTTTTTAAAACCAAACTATATTGATAGATATAACCAGCAAATTTCTTGTGATATTACCATCAAAATGGTACCTAAAATGTAGCACTAATTTTCAGTATTTTCTGAGATTTTTACCATTTTATGAAAAATATTTTAACAATATTCAATATGTGGATCACTTCAACGTGGGTAGATAGCCATGATTTTCAAACAAAAAATAAGAATCTAAAGAAACATCATATCTCTGTTTATTAGTGCTACATTTTTGGTACCATGTTGAAGGTAATTTCGCAAGGAATTTGCTGGTAATATCGAAAAATATAGTTTGCATTTAAAAAAATCGAAAAAAAAATGCTTGAATTTCGGCAAAAATACTGCGCCATATTTAACACCCTGTGTAATTTTTGCGTTACACCACTTTGAAACAGTATAAAGTGGTAGTCTCCAAATTGATAACAAACGAAAAACGCTCGACACTAAATCCGCTTACAAAATAAACATTTTAAATCTCAAAAGCTGCAAATGTAAAAATTTTTTCAAAATTTGAAATTCCTATCTCTAGTTGTTTTCATGCTACATTCCGCTGAGACACTAATGGCGCACCGGGTACCGTTAGTATATATTATGTAGATTTACATATAGGTAGTTGGACAAAAATCTTTTTTATAGTAATAGTTTGGTGTTGTATTTCTATCTTAATCCATTTGGTTTTAAAATTTATAGTTTGTGGTAACGTAACTTTAATATTAACTATAAAATATGCGGAACATGCCATAGATGTTGAAAATTGATTATACCATTTGAATAAAACTTTTACTGTAAGTGTAAATATGCGAATATCTCTTTCTGGAGTAGTTATCTATACACTAATTACATTCCCCTTCCTTTTCTACTAAATGATTTTAATGTAGCTTCAAAGTCCGTAACTGTTAATACCTGTAACTGTGATGGATAGTTATAATTGTCATTTCCGTGTTCAGAAGAGTAAAATAATGTAATTATTTGTTGCCTCTAAATATATTTATATATGTAAATGTTTTATAACATAGTTTACGTTACTTCCAATTAAACATCATCACATTATTACTAATAACAAAATGGTTAGAGTTAAAAGTAAACAAACAAAAACAGACCTACTGAAATATATTCGATGCAATCTCCAAAATGAGTGGTAATAAGGTAAACATATGTATGTATGTAGATACAACCGTTAATTCCTAGTTTATTTCAAGTTTTTTTGACATATTGTTCCCTGCTTCAGCAGTAAATGTTTAAATATCATATCTTAGATATGTCTGATTATGATATTGTATTATATCCCATATCGTATTTGCTCTCCTATAAAATGTCTGATATATTATAGTCATCATCATTACTACTAAACCTGCTCACACAATAATGCTATTAGCTATTGGATAACGTTCAATCGAAATCTGAACAAACAGAAGACAGACACATGCTGCTGTACAATTATTGGCAGATAAGGCTCTAATGAAAATTTGTGTCATGCATTGTTTCATATATGTAATCATAAAAAAATGGTTGCATAGCACGAGAATATATTTTTTTCAATTTTCTTATACTAAAACTATTCTCAAA
>SMLS01072384.1:0-47750 GCA_004785975.1 Popillia japonica
GAAAAAAGGCAAACCTTTATATTGTATCGTATAAAAAGAAATTACAAAATTTTATATATCAGCCTTGATTTTTTGATCTTGATAAAAGTAAAAATGCATTTATGTAGTAAACCTATTGCTTCGATGAAAAAGAAATACAGGAATTTAACTTTTTACGATGCAAATTCTTAATAATAATGCTCTATACAAAGAAGGAAACAACCTTATTGTTAGCTTAAATCTTTGAAATATGTATTATATGTAAATAGAAATCATTGGTATTGGCACTCTGCTAGCCTCAAATGCTTCTGCTGCTACTAAAGCAAAATAGTTCTTTATTATGTAGTGGGCATCCTATAATTATTTGCTTCTGATGCCACAATGTTAGCAATAATGTGCCAAATTTCTCTAAGATCTTTTTGGTAGAACTTTGGTAAACCAACTTTCGTCAGAATTCAACACCATATTAGCAGTACCACGGCTAGAAAAATAATTCGACGTACCGAGAACGCACTGACCAGAGAGAGAGTACGTTACACATACCATCAATTGAATCAGATTTCTGCACAACTCTACAAACTACACCTGGAACTTAGCAAGATACTGGATGAAGATCTATGGAAGACTGTTGACAAGATTAGCTACGAACATTCAGAACAACATTTCAACACTGCGACAAAGAAA
Organism: Popillia japonica; assembly: GCA_004785975.1. NCBI lineage: Eukaryota > Metazoa > Arthropoda > Insecta > Coleoptera > Scarabaeidae > Popillia > Popillia japonica. The sequence goes on from SMLS01072384.1 coordinate 664, forward strand.
CATATAAAGAAATTCGACAAACTAAAACCAACGAAGATCAACACTCAACCGGAACTTGACATCTGCAAAACCGTCATCAATCTATCAACGTTACAACTAACACAAAAACAAGCTGCAGTACTAGCCAAAGGACTGAACTTTGCAATCGCACCGACAAAAATACCGAAAGAAGAGATGATCACCCAAGTGGAATGTGCTATCCGAAGGTTGCCAGGCGAAGAAGCGGAGGAAATACGACATGAAACCTGTCGCATTCTACAGAAAGCGAAACCGCCAAAGTAGATCACTAAGAACGAGAAGAAAGCACTAGAGGATATACGTCAGAACAAGGACCTGATCATAGTACGAGCTGATAAAAGCAATGCAACGGTGGTCATGGATCGTGAAGATTACAACGCGAAGATCCAGACACTACTGGACCCGATCCACTACAAGACACTAAACAAAGATCCAACTACGAAGGTAGAAAAGCTAACAAGGGACGCTATTAAAAAATCATCAATTCCGAAAGAAGTGCAAAGAAGACTGTTACCGTCACCACCAAGACTGTACGGACTACAGAAGATTCATAAATCTGGAAATCCTCTTAGACCAATCGTTAGCACATGTGGCTCACCTACCTACGAATTAGCCAAATATCTCGCAAAACAGCTTTTGCAATATACCGGGAACACCGAAAGCTTCGTGAAGAACTCTGAACATTTTATCGAGATACTACAACAACATGAAATAACCAAGGAAGATATATTGGTATCCTTTGACGTGGAATCACTATTTACCAATGTACAAGTGGAAGAAACACTACAGATCATCAGGCAACAACTAATACCCAAAGGGTTACAACCCGATTTAATTGACTTGGCGAGACTCTGCCTTACCTCAACCTACTTCCTGTGGAACGAAGAATTCTACGAACAAGCGAGTGGTGCTGCAATGGGATCTCCTCTATCACCTGTCATCGCCAACATCTTCATGGAAGCATTTGAACAAGAGGCAATTGAATCTAGTAAAATGAAACCTAAATGCTGGTACAGATATGTAGATGACACCTTTGTCATATGGCCGCATGGACGGAAAGCAGTGGGTGAATTCATGGAACATATCAACAGGAAACAATTACACATCAAGTTCACGATGGAAATCGAAGAAGACGGTACCTTACCCTTCCTAGACGTCCTAGTGCAACGTACCGACTGCAGTAGATTAGGCCGCAGTGTATATCGTAAGAAGACACACACAGATGCATGCAACATCTCACCGCCATCGACAGCAGAAGAGGTCCCTCATCAACACATTATTGAGAAGAGCAGAGAAAATCAGCGACGAACATCATAGACAGAGTGAAACCCAACACGTCAAAACCGCTTTGCAGAAGAACGGCTACAGTGAAAAAGACATAAGGAACCCCCGAAAACAGATGAACAACCAGGACCGACAAGAACCGGCAGGATACGCATACCTACCGTACATAGCCGGAGTCACTGACAGACTTGAGAAGACCTTAGAGAAAAGAAACATCACCACTCGATTCAACACAGTGACAAAAATAGAACAACTACTTCCTCCCAACAAAGACGCGTTGCCGAAACTACTAACCAAAGGCATATACGAATTGAATTGTCAATGCGGGAAGAGCTACATCGGCCAAACGGGACGCAGTATACAATGCAGAGTGAAGGAACACGAGAGAGACGCACGTCTTGGACATAACCAAAAATCTGCAGTAGCGGAACACCTGCAGCAACAAGGAGGCCACAGCATAAGCTACAGCGACGTGAAGGTATTAGCCAGAACTAGCCACTACCATCCGAGGATAATACGTGAGTCTGTAGAAATAATGAAAAACAATCACAACAACTTTAATCGTGAAGACGGATACAAACTCAGCAATACCTGGAAGTTGGCACTACGAGATCGTCGTACAAGAAAAGGTAGAGTTCACCGGACAGGTACGGTCATGAATCAACTGAGCGAAACGGTTACGGATCAACGAAGCGGGACGGTTACGGATCGGCGAGGTGGAACGGGAATGGGATATATAACTAGAAGCAAAAGACGACAAGATCAGTCTTTAGAAAACTTCTGAAGAAGCTGATAGCACAATCAGCGAAACGTCAAGACAGTGAATAGTTACCTACGCGACAAGACCCGAAAAAAGATACCTACTATGGATTACGGTCGTGAAAGCCTACACTCAACTTTTGTTTGGTAAAGTTTTTTCTAGAAATCTACTTAGTACTTAGTTTAGAATGGCCCATAGAAACGAAAATTAACAGTGATGAGACCTCATTGCACCAAGAAAAGCATAAAACCAAAAAGGCCAGTAGACATCGGGTTGGGTAACTGAAGTCATTGAATACATGCAGTCTTAAGCCTATGAGGGTCTAATATGTTGCCATTAGTCTAATGCCTCTTTAAGAGACGTAGCTAAAAGCAGTACCAATAGTGTTTGTCTCAACGGATTTTTTAAATTGGAAGATGATATTACTAAACTACATGTTACCCACATACTATAAACTATGAGCAACCAGATATACCGGTCTGCCTTCACAAATCTACAGTATCATGCAAAATAGCTTATACGTCAAAAATAAAGTTGCAATTTTGAGTATCTAAACAATACTCTACTACAACAGATTCAAACAATTTATTGTCATTTCAATATACTAGACTAATTAATTTTCCAATGTATGTATCTTTAATATTTTCGGGTATTTTATCGTCCTCTAACTTTCCTCGGCAGAAAAAAAATCAATTAGAAACGTTCATTCACCCATCCACGTCAATAAAAGTAAATCCTGCATACGTCTCCTATATCCTAAGGTGTTTTATCCCTCCATGATTCTGACCAGTCCCCTTGTCTGGCAAAGTAAGCCCGACCCATGAGTGATGGATTACAGCATCGATTAGAGTTGATTGCCGTTACCAGACCCCTCACGGCTCTTATTTGTGTGCATCTACCGCTTTCACCTATTCGCTCAGTCATCGCTATCTACCTCCAAAGACCTTAATTCCTAACCGTCGAGAAAAAACAGATCAGAGTACAACGTTGAACGGAACCGACTTTGAAAAAAGTAAAAGAATCTGGCCCGAGGAAGTAAACGAAAAAGTAATTCAGTTAGGACATTATGATTTGTTTTAATTTTTATTGCTGTTTTGTCTAATACCTGCCAAAAATTAGAATGTATCGGAAGGTAAATCTGGCGGATGAGATGAGGCGAATCACGTCTGCCTGGTCGTATTTTTCTTCTTCCTCAGTCTACGTTTTATTAGAATTTTATTAACCGATCTCATACGATAGCGTTCAAACAGGGACGAACGAGATGTTTCAGCCTGCCGATATTTTAATATCGGGTCTTCAGGAATGCCCCTATACACTTTAATAAGGAAGATACCTTTACGTCGGATTTACTGAACAGAGCCATGCATGAAGCCGCTTTATTAAAATAACTTCATTAAATCTTACACAAGGATATTTCGAAAATCTTACGCTCCGTTGACTATAGAAGAAGGATTTAATATGAATGGAATGGAATGAAATTTTGATCATATTGTTTTTTTTTGATGTGTAGAAGTATGTGTGTACAGAGAAAAAGCTACGATGCTGCATGAAGTAATTTGGTTTTAAGTGTTAAGTTTTTAGGAGCAATGGTCTTTTATTTTGTACTTATAATTTATGCAATCAATCGTAATACATATGTGCATGCTACGCAAATTGATGAAACGCTTCTTTGACATAACAATATAAATAAAACCTGTAAAGAATAGTAAGGATTGATTAATACAATATTATATTTTCATCCTACACTTTCCAACGATTTTCATGTTCTTTCTAGAAAGAATTGAATTGCTTCAAATGGATGTAAAGATTGTAATGGATTTTGGTAAACCTCTAAAATTTTAACTTTCAACAATTCGATATAGAAGTCGGCATAGGGGTTAGTTTTAAATAGTGCAAAACAAAAAAGGGAGTGAAAGATACTTACAAGTCAATCGTAAATACAAAATTTTGTGGGTATAGGTCATCGTGGAAGCAAATCCCGGTGTAAGCACAACAAACTTAGCATAGCAAGATTTTTAAAGTCGAATTTACTGCATCCGTACCATATCCAACGCGTGCAAAGGTGAACAGGGCTAGCCCCCGCTCTCCGCCAAATTGTCTTCAGCGCTTGGTTTCCGTGTAGAGAAGTTCAACAGCCAGATCTCAATTTACTACTACCAAAGATGGTATTTTCGTCTACCACAACATTCACCATTAGGCATACGAAACTATCCACGATATGCAGCACGGCTCGTTGCAAATCAGAATATTTGTAAATGTTTGGGCAGGCTTGGTAGGCGATCATTTAGTTGGACCAGGTGTGCTCCCTCAACAATTAAATGCAAATTTGTATTTAAAGTTTCTCTGGGATTCATTACCGACGTCCAACTCAATCGTTTCCACTTTGGGTTGGACGTGGAAATCGCATTCCTTGGCCAGCTCGTAGTCCAGTTCTAAATCCATTAGACGCCTTTTCTGTGGAGAATAAATTTTGGCGCCGCATTGATGTCTGCATTACTGCTCATGGTGAACACTTTACATGTGGCCGATCTTCTCAGGACCGCCACAAATTTCATAAAAAGATTTTTTTATAACAAATAATTAAAATCTAGTATTCATAAAAAAACTTACACAATACAATGATCAGCTGTACGACTAATAAAAGCTGACTTGATAAAATTAACAACGGTGTAGGTCACTCAACTGCAGACCTATATGTTTATGTCTCTTTGTCTGGGCTCGTCCAAATACCAGCCAAGCTGCGTTTACAGTATTCTCTATTCATAACCATTTCTTATCGTTTTCGTTTATTTCCATATGTATGAGCTTGAAGAATAAATAATACCTATTTGTATAAATACGGGATAAACGAAGAAATGTACCGACTTTAACTGCATTTTGAAACCTGTGTTAAAAATCATTTTTTTTTTCATTTTCAGTTACACATTTATACGTAGTGTTCAGATTCGCGATAATTTAATACCTATTTAAAGGTAACCCTGTATAGTGTAGTCAACATTGTGACACATCCTGCTCTAATACATTTATATTGTTAAATAATAGAGCACAGTTTCTTTCCCGTCACTATTAGAAATGTTGGTCTTTTAGCTCTATATACATACTCTCGTTTCATTCTCATTCCATAATCCTCAAACAATACCAGACACTAACAGATATTTTGTGTATGTGATCGATCCGATAATACAGGGTGTCCGCGATATACAAAACATGCTTTTAAGGGATGATAGTTACAACGATTTAGAAACAAAAACATATAATACACCTTGGGTCTATCTGTAAGCGTAAACGAGAAAAAAAATTATTTCTCATGTCACAAACTTCGATGCATATTGTACTGCGGCAGCCGATCAGTGCAGGATTTACCCGACGATTACAGGCGTGTGGTTTTGCAAATGAGCAACACATGGAGCCTTTCCTGTAATATATTTTCTCCTGTCTCTCAAAAAGGTCCTTTCTAGGACCAGCAATTTATCACAAATAAAAGAAAAGAACTAAATTTTGTAGTAGCCTTTACGAAAGAGCTTAAAGCGCCATAACATAATTGCAGTAATTACATTGATTTCATTCAATGCGACTTTCCCTCAACTTAAATTTTCATTTACCGATCGGAGGCTGCTATTAAATACGCCCTTTTCACTCCAACTTCAACATAACATCGATTTTATTGTCATAACATTATTAAAAAGAACTCAAAGATACCTCTTTCCTATTGATCGGATATTTTTAAAACGTATGGCCATTGACTTCGTACGATACAATGGGCTAATGTAGTTCAAGGTCGTATAAACATGTGATTCTTGGCTTGCAGCTGTGCTTCGATTGAAGACGTGTACAGTATAGCGTAAGAGAAATGACACCACTCTTCCGTTTCAATGTATTAAATAATTCGTTTTTGTCGTTTTTTTCAGTTATTTTCAACTCTAAATTTTTGATATGGTTTTTTGGTTATTTAAGAAGCAATATGGATGAGTTTTCTTGTACAGTTTGACCAAATGAGGTTTATTAGAAATAATCTTTTGTCGTTTACTCTTACAGATAGACCCAAGGTGTATTATATATGTTTTTGTTTCTAAATCGGTGTAGCTATCATCCCTTAAAAGCATGCTTTGTATATCGCGGACACCCTGTATATTCTTTTTACCATACATATGTGCTACCACACAACGGCAAGACATGCTTTTACACTTTCAATTGGGTTGTTATAACTCTTCTCTATTCCTAAAAAAGAAGTCAAGTAGTAGCCCCTTCACCTTGTGAGATGTGGGTTGAATTGTTTGCACTTAATTTATAATTGTTCAACCTAGAAACGAAAATTAGCTCTCGTAGTCGGCATAATGACAGAAATTTAGTTGCAATAGTGCATTAACCATCATCATAGAAATAATTAGTTACTTGTTCATACTGCTTTACCAAATTATAATTGTGAACTAAGATAAATAAACCAATCCAATCAAAAAAAGGGGGTTGAAATAAGAGGGTACGCATGAGTGATTTTGTAACCCTCTTCACCGCTGCTATAATATTGCGAAACTATTTAATTGCAGATCGTTTAAAAAAGACAATTCGGCACATCATTTAATTACCGGTTAACGACACCCTTGGAACGGCCTACCGCTATTCTCGTAACGAGTTATATTGCCAATAAAATCATTTTAGTTGTTTTATTTTATCGCGCGAGTGGCGGCACCGACTTCAGCACTGATGGCGGGAATTTCTCCATCATCGATAGCCAGGAGCGCGGGCCCGCTGCGCCATAATGGCCAGAGGAATTATCTCGTAGCTCCCTCAAATCTATTTAGAATTTAGAGGACTTTATCTGTCGAAATCACGAGAACATTATTAATATTCCAATATAAACTTCTTGCAGCTTCTTTGCTGCGTAAAATACTACTTCTGCTTGAAGTAGGTACGTTAAAAATAGTTTGATAGTATCTCCTCATTTGAAACTTTGTCAATAAATGGAATGTTTCTACTGGGTTACTACTACCTAGAAAACATATCAAATATTTAATGAGATTCGTTTCTCTTCGATCTACTACTTTGGATAAATAATAATGCGACTGATTAAATAAAACTCAGTGAAAATACATTTATTTCAGTGTTTTTTACAGTCTTTCAAACATTTATTATACTTTATAATATCTAATTTTATTAAAAACGTGAAGTAATTTCTTTCACTTACTAATACTTTCTAGAAGAATTGTTGAAGCGAGCTACCTACATACATACATACGTCTTAGATATCCATATTGCAAATGCTTTTCTGCCTTCATCAGATACCGACGATTTTTTACGAATACTTGGCCTTTATTTTATCGTTTCCCACTACGTTCTGTGATAACTATACAAAGGTATGTACTACATATGTACATACATACATACATATGTCCGAGTTCACCACCACAACTATATACATTCGACTAAAATTAATGAACATTATTACGTCTGCATAAACGTAAGTTATTTTTAAGAAAATGAAATATATTGAATGAGGTGATGTTCCAGTAAATAACCATATTAGCCTCTTCAATACACTATATAATCCAAACGGGTATGTCCCTAAAAGAAAATTGTCAAAGGCATCCCCCAAAACAACCACATCTAAGCACAGCACTGTAAATATACGGTCTAATGGAGTCACTAAAGCCCAGACAATACACGTTGTGATATAAGTAGCAGAAATTATAGAAGTTCTCGTACTTTGTCATCTGTATTATTGCCGCTGAGGGGAGATGCAATTCGTTAAATTAATTTGTTTTCTTTTTGGTAGCGAAGGAAGAGAGACAGAAGCAATATACGAATCTCTCAGATGGAGAACACCGACACACCATATACACACCATTTATTTCTTTACATCTGCGCTATCCGTTATGAATAGGCTGTTTACTAAAAATCACGAACCGAAATTAAAACGGGTTGGTAGTAGAATTTTCTCTTCGTTTCTTTTACTTCGATATAATAGTGTATTGTCTATTTTGTTATTTTTTGCTACGTTATTATTTCTCCGCGTACTTATTTGTTTTTGGTCTGGCCGCATATCTTTGCATAGATATGAGGCGGATCCTATCTTAAATATGTTACGAGTTTCCTGGCAAATTGTCTTACAGTATGTTGTGCGTATCGTTCTAGTGGAAGCGATTACTGTTGAGTAGGTATTTATTATGCAATTTGTTATTGTTTACTATTCTTTTCTTCGTTGCAAACGATATAACGCCCATTTGGCTTTTGAAAGCTGTATATTTTAAAATCATTATAGACTAGCTTGAATAGCTTCTAATACATACTTAGATTTATTTATTGCTCCTATTAGTCATGACTGCACATACATCCATAAGACCATAATATTAGTAAAAGAAAAACAAACTCAATGAACTTATATCTTTTATTATACTATTAAGACCTCGAGAATACATGACACAACCACCTTATTTTCGATGATCATTGAATGGATAAGTCCTGGAGCAGTCTGAAAAGACAATGCAGCTCCCATTAAAAAGCAATAATATCTACGAAAGAATATTTGAACAATAACACAGTTACGAGGCTGGCTGCTAAATTAAATAGAAACAAAGGAGGAATAATTGTTATTAGGGTTCTACAATTAATTTATATGAATGTTATTGTTACCTTAGCTAATTGTAAGTCAACCTCAGATAATATGAACAAGAGTTAGGTAAACTCTAGATTCAACTGATTGCTGATGTTAATAAACTTGGAAATGGTGTTGTTACAGCAAAATTTGAGACAACACCTCTAGTTTTCCTAAGTGCACGTTCTAATCAATGCGATGGAAGATAAAATTAATTAAATTACAGGTGAAGGCAGAGTTATTTCAACAATTTTTATAAATCAATTTCGCTGTATTGGTTTTTTTGTATGGATTTTTAAGTCACTGTTAAACGTCAAATAACTTTAAAGCTAAGCCGTTGAATGAATTCATATAAATCTTTATGATCGTATCTGGAAATCGGCTGTTTGTAATCAGCCCACAAAGAGAAGTAGTTCGGATATACATATGCTAAAGAAAATGTTAAGGTATATCAGATTGCAAAGCACGAAACCAATATGCATTTCGTAGGAGCAGAACCCTTTTCTAGCAAACATCGATTTAGAAAAGTGTCACTCCAAAATTGCTACATACCACTTTTCTTGCTACTTAAAATTTTTGGATACTATTACGTAATAAAATCATCCTCTGCTTTACCTTCTTCTAGGCCTTTTTTCGCGATAATTAAATTAAACTAATCACGTTTTACGTAGATATCACTACAACTACAGTTCTTCATGAATCTAAAAAAAGCTCTATTTAGATATCTGTAACATGAAAAGGGGAGATACGCTCGAATTTATGACACATTTCAATGTCGAAACCCCTTTTCTAAAACACCCGGTACACTAGGTAGAGCGAAGTCAGCGTTACTGATGAATATCCCTCTTTTCGCCTGGAGCATTAGTCGTAGTGTTGGAAAAGCGAAAAGAATAGTGTACGTGTGTGTGTGAGGGCTGGGCGGTGATGACGTGCTGGAAATTGGACGTCACTTGGAGGTGTCACCGCAGTGTTTTTCCAGCCGGCGGCTACGGCGATGAGACGCAGACAAATCAGCTAGAAACAAATGAGAAAAACCGACTTTAGGGCCTGATGATACACTGGCATTCGAGGGGAATGGGCGGTGTAGGTGGGCGATACGAATTGATGATGAAAGGTACCAACACACCCGACAGTTAAAAGCCGCGGAGTTTCATCGTTATTACTGTTGGTGGTGATGAGTTGTTGATGATGGAGTCCGTAACACAACAAGGAAGTGATAGAGGTGTTTGGAGTTTTCGTTTCTTTCGTTCGTCAGTTCTGACGAATATTCCGGAAATTGATGCGTGTGTGCTCGAGGGATCTAGTTTACTGCCCTTCCTTTTTTTAATAACGCGGTTTGAACAACATCGTTCAAAGAATTCCTTATAGCAGATTCATTTCTATGTATAGAATATAAAAGAAATAATAAATTAAAAGGGAACGAGAAATAATAAGTTTATACTTACCTTTATAAGCACACCTGCTTTGCCATTGATTACTAAGCATTTACAGTAAAAAATATATAGTTTGTAGCGTCATGTGTTGTTTGTTGTTGGGCTTGTGCATATAATCCTCATATTTGTAACTATAAGCAACATATTTTTTTATAATGTGGATATATACACTGTTGGGCGCAATTCTCTAGGACATGCTGTATAACCTAAAGGAAGAGAATCGAACAAAGTTGAAGTCTCCGACTTATAACGTCTCAAACGTAGCGAAAACATTCCAAATCAAGCGCAATGTCTACAAACGACAAACCTACATTTAAATAACGAAGCCTTTCTAATACGAGTTTAAATGCTACTGCTTTGTACTCAATTTTTCTCAAATATGCTAGTAATATTTCTGATCTTTTTACCAGTATCTCCACAACTTATTTAAAAGTTTGCTAAATATGATTGCAATTGCTTCTCTTGGAAGCTACTATTTATTTAAGTACCTGCACTACTTAAAATAATGAATACAGTACCTACGACAACTATTTTACTGTACTTTCATTGATATGTCTCCTTTATTGGTACATCACTGCGTAAAGAAAACGTTTCTAAATAGAAAACTACTTCAATGTATAACATCGTTTCGCTACGATATACCATTTACAACCAATCGGATCGAAACTAACATGTCGATAAATGTAGAACGTAAACGAACTTGGTTCTTCTTCAGTTCATAGGAGCCAAGGAATGACACGCGCAAAAAGTGCTCGTACAAACGGAACACACTCAAGATCAATTATTCTATTATTACAAATTCAATGACACAATCGACTAGGGACAACCGGTCCTGCCACATAATGCTCCGCTAATAAAATTTTATGTCCTCGCCTTCATCGTCGTACACGATGGAATTCGTACATACAACCACATCACAATCAATAGATACTGCTACGCAATATCTGTAATAATATCTACTTAGCATATAAGGCAGAACAAATATAAGATCTTACTCAAAGCAAGACTTCGAAAGAGAAGTAGTGGGTCGACAATATTGGACAATCGCCGCCAGAATAAAAACAAAAGCCGAAGGTGATGTTTTTTCGCTTCCTCTATCCTGCCGTTAGATGTTAGGGTTGTAACGTTCGACCCATCAACCCCATTAAGCTTCACGCCAATGTCTTCATGAATCGTTGAGTGCGTGATTACGATTACATTGAGAGCTGTTATAACGACACTTGTTTTAACGAGATAACTAACAATATTGACGGCACATTATTACCATGGCAGTCATTAATACAACTATTATTGCTTTGATGTAGTTATTGTTATAACTAAAATATTATGAATGTTTGGTTGAAAGTAAAGTTACTGCTCTATTTTGCAAAAAAAATGTTATCGGATATAAAAGTCTTATCATTAAGATTTACAAATCACGATCGCTAACTTCAAGCATCAAATATGAAATTAAATGCTGTCGTTTAAGGAGTATTAATTTCTATAACACGCATTAAAACAATCGATTATAAATGTGGTATAGTAGTTTTGCGCGAACTTTACGGCATTTATAATCAGCACTCGACACGTTTTGACATTGTAATCATCACCGTAAATGCCCATTTAAAACGAAACAACATATACGAGAGTCGGACATTTTGAAATTACCATCCAAATTTTACCTAATATGCTAATAACAAAAGAAATAATCCGCATAATCATTAGATTTGTTGAGAGCTGATAATAATAAGGCTTGCTTATGGAAAATTTCAATTGTGTCTACCCAGTAGTGTTTGGTTGGTGCCTTTTCAAATATGGAGAGTGGAAAACAGCATTTTCGACACATTTTAACTTTTTACTATCGAACGCATAAAAATGCTGTTCAACAAGAACAAAAAATAGCCCATGTGTATGGAGAACATGTATTGACAGTACGTCAGTGCCAAAACTGGTTTGCAATATTTTGATCCGGAAGATATGCCACGTTGAAGCTGATAAAGACCTGGCCACCTAAAAGGCCTAATTTAACCTCAGCGCTCGATATACGGATTTCTCATATTATCACGGAAAGAAATTTGTGTCGTCGCGTTGAGTCAATACTTATTAAACAAGGGTGATGCGATCTGTTTGGTACAATATCAAAGGAATTGCTTTTTTTAGCTTTTATCGGACAACATAACGATTAATTTGGACGTGTACTACCATCAACTGGACATAGGGAATGATTCACTTAGACAGAAAAGGCCAGGATTGATCGACAGAAACCACTTACTGTTCCACCAGAAAAATGCGAGATCTCATACAAGTTTGCAATCTCGTCAATAGCTTTTACAACTTGAATGGGATACAGTTACACACCCACCATATTCTCATAGATGTTAATAGATGTGATAAGATCTGCAAAATTTCAAGTATTTGAAGTAAAACTGTTACATGGAATGAAGATGAGAAAAATTACCTGCATCAGTTTTTTGTCAACAAAGAAAAAAGAAATATACATTTAAGGTTCTATCTTTTAAAAATAACAACTAATCAAATCGGCGGAGACCCAAAAAGGAAGTTGATTAAGAACAGCCACATATTAGCCCATTGGCGACTTTATCCAGTTGAGCTCCTATTATTACAAATTTGTTTATGCAGCTACTTACTACTACTCAGTCTTCAATCCTAGGCATCTCAAAATTGTACTAAATCGTTTATTGACTTCAAATAACAAAATAAAATACTGGACAGCTGTGGTAATTGCACAAGATAACAAAATAAGAGTAAGGCTCTTGTCCCACTAAAGCTGCGCAACAGCGACACGACAACAACCTGATGTCGCCAGCGTGTATCTTTCGTGTTCAACCCATGGTTTGTATATACCGTACACCCACCAACGCTCCAGCGATGAAACATCCAAGCTGCTTGTCGGCTTCTTGTTGCCGAGCGACTCGACAGGTCAGTTGTGAAGCAACATTGAAGCTGTGTTGGAAATAATGTTATTTACTTACCTTAGCGGTATTAACAACCTCTCTTCAACACCCACACTTTTTCGGAAATTTGTATCTTTTTGACATACGGTAAAATAATTTACACTTCACTGGGTGTCTGCCGAGTTCCTTAGCAGCAACGAATATTTTGTTTTTTTTTGGTTTCTTGCAATAAAAGGATGCACCCACCATTTTCTTTTCTTAGACAGTCTAGAATAATTTTTTCTATTTCGTAAGTACCTCTACATTGCAATCACATCGTCGTCTTCACTTGATGGCATTGTACACTGAGCTGAATGTGGAAAACACGTTGCTTGGGTGGACAACTGCATGCCGCCTGCTTGTGTCATGTCAAAATCGGGTCGTAGAATATGGCTTACGTAGTGGTGACGCCAGTAGACAATAGACGGCATAAATTTGCAAATTACTCTAGTATCTAGTTGTGGCCACCAGAGTCGTCGTCGATATTTTATCATTGATTCTCTAGGAGGCCGTTGCTGTTCTAATTTTAAGATATGTTTCCCTGGTGCCTTCGGTATAATCGATTGCACTACTAAAACTACATGGTGTTGGTTCCTGTAGATTCCATGTAGATTTCTTTGTCGTTTAACAAGCTGGATACTGTGTTCGCTATATTCTGTTTTCTTGGTTGATAATTATTTTAGGCCTAAAACTTTGTAACTTTAAAACTTATCTCTCAACAAAATTACAGGAATGAGCTTTTGTCACCAACTAAAATGCAATATTTACTTGATTTCAACACAATCAAGACTAAAACAAAATACCTTATTTTACATAGTTTAAGAATACAAAAACGCAGCGTCACATGCGTCTCTTTTCCTCTTCCATCCCTAGTTAACTGGTCAACTCACCACTTGTAATGTGAAAGATATTGGCCGGTCCGTTTATAGATTTAGGTGTGTCCATGTTTGTCCAAAAGCTTTAGACTTGTCTCTCGCTCGTTATCGCCGTAATGGTAATATAAAGGTGGAGGCCAGCAACCACCCTACGGATGTGCTAATCTAAATTTGCATTTTAGATTCACTCTTCTCCTACATCCAAAACTAAATCGGAATTAAAGGTACTTATGTCACCGCGTGCTCGTCCTTTTACTCGCCCGATATTAGCGACGATTTACTCTGTTTATCTTAGATTATCTACCAGGGAAATATACTTGTGTTTTTAGTCTTGTATGTATATGAAAGGGTCCTATAACACTTAATATTTAGAAACGAGGCGCTAGAAAAAGTTATTTCACTCATACTGTGCCGGTTAACTGACGTGCCTAATAAATAATCAATCAACTTACACTTAGAAAAGTGAACGATTATGTACATACATACATATACTGCATGACATGGAAACTGCAACACCGAGAAGGGGTGCGAATTTTTTGACCAAACTTGGTAGACACGTATAACTAGTCAAAGGCAATAATTGATTAAAATGTTGTTGCGATAGATCAAGTGGTCATGGCACATCTGACACTTCATTCAGTTTTCGCTGACATTAATGTGTGGTGTATTTATTATTGTTTGTTTCAAATTAAATTCAACGGTTTTGTCTTATTATACCTTTGTTTAACGTGTTTAAAGAGTTTTATTATGCCTAGAGTGCGGCAACGTGGAAATTATTGCCAATTAAGCGAATTCGACGGAGATCGAATTGTTGGTTTGCGAGAAGGTGGTTTTTCATACAGGGAAAGTGCAAACCGCCTTAACCGGAACCAATCCACCATTATGCGCTGTTATCAATCATGGACTAGGGAGGGTCAGGAAAGACGCCAAAGAGGAACCGGAGGCCGAAGAAGAACTAATGAGCCGCCTGCGCCTAATGGCACTAAGAAACAGGTTCTCCAGTACCAGATCAATTGCTGACGTGTGGTTAGGTAATCAAGGTCGTCCTGTAACCCTTCGAACCGTTTATCGTCGAATTAGGGGTTTCGGCTTACAATCTTATCGTCCACATCTTGTGTTACCACTTACGGCTTAACACCGACAGCAACGTTTGGAGTGGTGTAGATTGCGAATGCATTGGATCGTGGAGTGGCATAAGGTGCTGTTCAGTAATGAATCTCGATTTTGTCTAGGGATGCATGATGGCCGTATGAGGGTCAGACGAAGACGTGGGGAACGTCGTTATATTCAGTTTTCCGTTGAAAGCCATGTGCATCGAGCAGTAGGTGTTATGGTATGGGGTGCTATAGCATATGGGAGTAGGTCTCAGTTGGTGTTCATCCAAACCACCATGAACGCCCAGCGTTACATTGATGAGGTGGTAGAACCCCATATTCTTTCATATCTTCAAACGCTCGAAGACCCACTTGCCCAGCAGGATAATGCCCCTCCCCATGTAGCGAGAATTTCTATAAATCGCTTCGAAGAGGCTCCTGTCAATATCTTGCCATGGCCACCCAAATCCCCCGACTTCTCGCCAATAGAACATGTGTGGGACATTATGGGACAAAAACTTAGGAATTTAGCCAATCCCCCGCAGACACTAATAGCTCTCCGGTATGAATTACAGGTGGCTTGGGACACCATACCCCAAGAGGATATCGACCACACAGGTCGAATCAATGCCACGAAGAGTGAGGGAGTGTGAAACTAATAGTGGCGGCTCGACACATTATTAATAAAAATTATGTTAAATTTTGTTAGCCTTTTGTTTTTTTTTCTTTGAAATTTTAATCAATTATTGCCTTTGACTAGTTATACGTTTCTACCAAGTTTGGTCAAAAAATTCGCACCCCTTCTTGGTGTTGCAGTTTCCATGTCATGCAGCATATGTACATATGTATACATCCATTTCTATGTAGCAAATTAATATACTTTAATTTTGTATTTGGCATTATATCTATCACATTTGCCTATAGAGAAGTAAATACATACTGTCTCTTGTTGTAAACGTACATACTATACAATGTAACCAAAAAATATTGGTTGAAAATAATACTATTTGAATAGTTTTGCCAGATTAATTTTGTAAATTAATTAATTTCTCTTCTGTTAAAGAATTCACGTTGCATGTTTATGAAATTATAGACATTATTTTTATATATAATTTACGTATATCTTTCTCAGTTAATCTGTCAAATTATTAAACTACTGAAAGACCACATCATAGATACGCATAGAGACATGCTTGCAACATGTAAATAGAAGAGATTCAATTGAACGTCTCTCTTTTAATCTGCTGGTAACGTCGACCAATAATACAGTGAAACCATGTATGCATGCATGCACGTTTCATATTCTATGTGTACGTTATAACGCGTTCGACATTAATGCATTCACGTTCTCGACATTAAAGTATGTTGTTCGTAATTTCACATTTGATTAACCGATAGAGTATTATTTACATATGTTGTTTGAACTATTAATTATGGAAGCTGATGTATATA
This sequence comes from Popillia japonica, assembly GCA_004785975.1. Classification (NCBI taxonomy): domain Eukaryota; kingdom Metazoa; phylum Arthropoda; class Insecta; order Coleoptera; family Scarabaeidae; genus Popillia; species Popillia japonica. The sequence continues at coordinate 17,102 of SMLS01072384.1, forward strand.
TATGCTGAAACCTATTCGAAAATCGTCCTTTATAAGCCTCGGTAATACTCTCTACAACGCTGTAGGCTGACGAGATAGATATTAAAATTTGGCGCTGGATGTTACCCATCCCACACGGCAGCCATACTCGCCTGTAGCTGACTAATCAGCACGTTTTATTCGACACACAAACGCGCATACACCGCCGCATGTCGTCGCCTATTAAAATCATCGCCGTCCGCACTGTATTTCAGTTTAATGTGTAATTGTATATACCAGGCGTACATTATAGGTGCACTACATCACTGTATTTCAATCAAAACTGCATATGTACGAGGCGTGCTTTGAAACAAAATTTGATAGTTTAAAATTTGGATTTGTTGACTTGAGATTTCTGTAACAACCATACACATTGGTTAGAGAGCATTGCATGGAAATATTGTATGATATTTCATTCCGATCCCATTTCAGGATTTGAAAAGAAAACTTTTGATTTGAAGACAAAAAACCAATCTAGTTCGTTCTGTTGCATCGCCTCCTTCGTCATGAAAGATGTGTTTGGTGCATGCAGATATGAAACTACGAAATATTTTAATATCCCAACAATTTGGCACTGTAGAAAACTACTATAAATTTGAACTAAAATTCAACTGTCTTATCGGAATTAACTTTATAAATTAGCCCAGAAAAATTAATTTGAATTAGTCTTAAAAAACGGGACAACAATATTAGGGTTGTGTAAAACTGTTCTTGTTTGCAAATGTTGTGTCCACACTTACATACGTACGTATATTATATGATCATCCTCGTAAAGAGGACCTAACGTTATAAAAGGTACACTATTCATTACAGCGACAACCTCCACTGATATCACTAACACAATCAGCCAACGTATTATCTCATATTGTATGCTCAAAACGAATTGGGCGAGAATTTATTCGGTATGTTAATGTTGAACGATCGCTTGACGTAATATCATCGGTATAGGTATACACGTATTTAATAATGTGCTAATGGTGTGTGTAGTGATTAAAATTCCTCTTTATTGCTTTAGCTGTGTGGACACGCCGGCATTGTTATGGCCATATGAATTTTATGATTTCGCGTCTAGTTGAATGGAGGTACGGACAGCAGGATAAATAGAATTATTGGCAATCGGCGATATTTTGTTTGTCCACCCATTCGGCCGTTTTTAATCCGGATAAATAAAGGTACCAACCACCGCAACGGGGCTCCGTCCGTATTTTATTAATTCGCCCATGATTTACTGTGCTTGTTTATACGAGCGTGTGCTCTTCGAGCTCCACTGCTTGCTCTCTCACTCCGCAATCGTACTTCGATGATGATGAATTTATTATTGACAAATAAATGTGTCCACCCTTTTCCAATTCTGTGTCGTTCTCCGTCTCATTCGCTCGCATTGCGCTCTTCGCCTGTCTTTCGGCTATACAAATTGTTTATAAATTGATTCCGGCAATTGTCGCCGAATACGTTTCGGACGGATTTCTATGTGGTTTATTGCTTTTCAGCGTGTTCTGTAATAAAAGCTCGCGCGATTAACAAGTGTTGCTGTGAATGGTTGAACACACTCGCTACTCATCATTGCAATTTTTCTGTTACGAAGCGTAAAGTGTGACAGATAGTGTAATTATTATTATTTCTTTCCTTGCCATTATTGTTTTCTGTCAAGTATTTTATGTAGATAAACTAAGTAAGATAAACTAGATAAACTAAGCTTTTACAGTAATTTAGTGAAATATTTGCGACTAAACCCACATATACCTACATATGTCTATTATTATAATAATTGTGCACTTTAGACACTGATTAGCAAGATGATGGGTTTCATTGTATAGAGGTATGCTCGTACTTTCTATTAATTTATATTGGCAATTATGGACATCAAGCGTTCGATGTTCATCTTAGTATTCAGTGATATCACAACCTAGTATCGACTTCTTATTATTAGTGATACAATTTTTACTTCGCCACCAAAATATATTAATTGGCTGTGTAAGTGAAAAATGGCTAACCGACTTTACTCCGAAGCCATATTTTATTTAGTGTAAACTTTCTCAATCTTCTTCTACTTCAGCACCGTCTCGATGAATAAGGCGGAACATCGGGTGTCAATGATTTTGTATGTGCCAATTCTTGTACTCACGCTACCTGTAGCATTCGAAGGAGCTGTGGTCGTTGTCACCAGTAGAATCCTGGTATCGACATGCCTTGTCTTCTGCTATACCCATTCGAGTCAAGTATGGCATGAAGTGCCCATGTCCAGTGAACAATTAGGTTAGATACTTTGTTCACCTCACCATGAGATCGACTCATTCCCACTGTGATGCTATGAATGAGTCTATCCGTCCACCGTTTTCTAGTCTTGTTCTGCTAGCGTTCTTGTTAACTCTACTCTTGTTAACTTTGCTTCAGAGCTTTAGCACTCACCCCTCTGGTTGGTTTTGCACCCTCCTCCTGTGAAGTTTTCTAGATTTTCTTCTTTTTTTATCCCATTAAGTCCATTGAGATTACTACAGTAACCATCAACAGTTCCGAGTCCTGGCGGTTTTGTATGACCTGTAATCCTGACAATTTTTGTAGCTGTGCATACAGAAGGTATTCGCTTAACTTCTTCTTACCGTAAGGCATATAGGTAATAGCCATCAATAGCCGACGTTTCCTTGCGGTTGGATGCTTTCACAACAACCGTAACAGTGTTGTTGTTACCTTAGCAGCTTTTATCACTCGACAAGTGGATCTGTTGTTGACCTAGATTAGATAAACAATTTATCTAAAGCTAGTGTTGTGTTCTGGGAAACCTTTGTACACTACACACGAATTATAAAATACTTTGGCATACATGATTATAAAATTGGCTACTGATAAGATTATGGTTTTCAAATTTTAGGTCATGAAAGTCACTTTACAGTAAATATGCACCTATATGCAGCATGTGTTGTTATTTGTTTTGTAAAACACCCAATTGGTTGCAATGACTTAACAAAGATGTACAGTTATTTTCAAATTCATTCGCATTTTTGAACAGTATTCAATTTTTTATTAAACGCTTTAGCTTCCATTTTCTCAGGAATTCGTTGATCATCAACAAAAATGTAAATTTTCTACCTGTGTTTCGGTTCTGCGTGAAAGTCGGATAGTAATCTACTCAAAGCTTTTCTGTTACTATGGTTCTAATTAACACTCCCCAGAATTCATTATGTTGTAGTGGGTTAGTTTTCTTTCTTTACTCCATTAAGTTATATGGTAGCAAACGCTATACACTGACCAGAACAATTCAATTGTGTTGATGTCACAAATCGCAATAAATTCTCATATAGTATCTCTGAACCTAATTCTAAAATGAGTATGTTCCTCAGTTACGAATAACTAAACGTTTAAAAGCCATATTTTCCAAATCTCTCTATTCCCATCGTGTATCTAGTCGATCAAATTACCTGCCAGATAATTACAAACCACCCCTATATTCCAGGAGCGTCATTCGCCGCTACAATCTTCTTCCCGGTGCCCGTAAACGACGATGAAAACTTTTAAAATCGCGGCTTTCTTTTAAAAGTTTAAACGTCCCGCAATCGCGTTTTAATGGTCGCGCATCAAGAGGAAGAGAAACGGTGCTACTGGCAGCCAGTGGTAGCAAGCAGCCGGTTTCCGAGTAGATGAAAAAAAAGTCGAATCTCGGCTATCTCGGGATTGTGGTCGCCTCGCCGCGCCGACACTTTAACGGGAAGAAATCTGGTCTCCACGAAAACGACAGGAGTTAATTCACTTCTCTTGTTGAATTTATTTACAGCTTAGTGACCGCTCCTCGGGTCTCTTCTCCTTTGATCGCGTTAACTTTTCAGGTCAGTGCACCTGGCAACTTCACTATCTCGACTTCAGTACCAATCAATATCCGGTATATTTTTTAGAAAAGAAAGATTCACGATATCCTTCAAGCCGAACTGACATTATCTATTTGAATCCGCTGGTTGTATAAGGTTACTACTAAGGTGTGTACCGACTCTATACGACAAAGCTAGATGATACGGAAAATATAAATAATATACTTATAGCCAAGTACATATTCTAAAATTATGATTCTTACACCAGCCCCAACTTTATGCACGCAAATTCTATACCTCGAGGACTTCCATGGTGGCTAGTCCATTATAACAGTACTTGCAATACGTACATCTATGAATTTCTATTATATTCCTTTGTACAAAATTAAATTTATGAAACTCTTATATCTCGTGCAATATATCTCAAAGGCATGAAACTAATAAAAATGGAGACAGCGAAATACTGTTTAAATTTATGAATAATATGATCAGTTAATAGAAGAGTGACTTCTATTATATGACCAAAAATATTGATGAAGATGGTGCAAGTTATTAAGGAACTAATAAGATCCTGTTTCATAGATTTTTTTAGAGATGTAAACCGCCAAGTTAAAATCAATAGTGGTCCAATTTACAGAACAGACCGCAAAGATCATTCTCTCGTAATTCTATCCTTCACAAAAATGTATCTTGTACTTTATTACTTTAACTTGCATTGAGTTAGAAACTGCTGTTCGATCAGACTTGTAATAATAATAAGTTCCCAGCGTTGTTGTAGCCAATTTTGATAACAGCCATGAAGACAGAATATTAAATCCGAGTATAACCCTTGCGAACCGAATATCAAGTGAGTTGCTTGATCACAGGCACAGTTTAAACCTATAAGAAGGCAACAATGAAGGCTTTATTAGATTCTGATTTTCTTGGAATGAATTACATTTTTTTGTTTAGGAAATTTAGTAGGCCAAATCATAAAAGATTTAGGAGATCTCTCGATTCACAGATCGAGAAGCATTCTGAGACCTCATCAAAAGCCATATAAGGTCTCATCTTCAAGAGTGGGAGGCTGATATCGATTGAACTAGTACTCCAAAAGTACGACTATCACAACTGTTATCACTTACCCTTCAACTAAGACGGCTAATTGAGTTGGATCTCAACTCTCAACAAACAATATCTAAGCACCATCATGGTTTTATTGATTGGCCACGATGTTCTGATGTGTCACATCTAGCAGTTGAGTAAGGCGAAAAACGATCATGTCGGTTCTGATCGGAATATAATAAAGCTATTGCGTAGCAGTCGCTTGAAAAAAGACCACCAACTCTAACAGGCGCAGAACTTTTAGATGGGACAAGGAACAATCGGGATCAATATACAGGGTGTATTTGAAATAAAAGTAAAAAAAGATGGTAAGATACAATTACGTAGAATATATATAAATCCAAAGATGTTTATTCGTTTATGACGCGAATGCCAAAATTAAAATCTTACTTGTAAACTGTAATATGCGCCGCCTATGAACCGGGAATATTGACCTCGATCGCAAGACAGTGCAAAACAGCTGTCGATGTAACTAACAACTACGAGATAACGCTGATGTGTCAGTTTTTTTTTTAATAGCTTTGAATGAAGAGTTCAATAATATCAACATGATTATGTATGAAAATATCGCCTATGACTACACCTGCTCTCCAATTGATATATTTGTTAAAACAGCACAGTGTAATTTTTTTCTCGCCTCTGGGAATGAATTTGCGCAAAATATTTTGGATTTAAGATTAATAAAATAATATTTGTTAATAATATAGTCCATTTTTATAGTCTTTACTTTTATTTCAAATACACCCTGTATGCAACAGATTCGGTCGCAGCAAAGAAAAGCAAGTAAAACCTCGTAATCGACCCGCTATTCGGAGAATATTAGATCATTCTGTAGAATTTGTAAACGTCATAGAGTCATGGGTCACATGTTTTAATGACGCAAGCTTTCACTATCACCAAAAATTCTTCGATAAATAAATCTGATATGACCTTTTTGTATTATAAATGGATATTTCGCCTAAAAATTTAAGGTAACTTCTTATTCTTATACGCCAACATTTAGAAAGTAATAGAAAATATTTTTCACAGTAGTAGTACAGTAACATAAAAACGATGAAATTTTGGCTAAGTAGAGGAATTTTTTCCTATTTGTTTCAAATATATCAATAAAGTCTTTTTATTTTCTTAACTTATTATAAACAAGAAATAGAAAGTATACTTCGTACATTATTTATGTCGCACACACTAAACCTGGCTACCTACAGATAAAATACTTTAACAGAAGATATCTTATTTTCCGTTAAAGTATCTGGGAATAGAGGCATTATATTTTAAATATACGTCGCTACATCCAAAAATATTTCTTGAATTACAGTAAGAAAACATCACGTAGAGTACTATGACATGTGTTATGCCAATTAATAAAAGAAAATTTTATCAGTACTGTAACTTAAGATTTGAATAATATGGTTGTTTAAAAACAATTTTGTCCACGTTCTTATCAACGTTTGATAGCTTTTTTTCAGCCAATTTGTAGACAGATATTGATGAATTTGTTATTTAGTTGTATGTCTAAATGTTTAGGGACGGAAAAGGGTATTTCTTTCTAATAAAATAGGATATACTGCAAAATTTGATGATATTGTTTCAAAACTTTTTCTCGTCTTCTTAAATAAATAATAGGATTACTTTTAAAATATTTTTTTGTGTAGTTATTATTAACAGAAGTTCCAGTAGTCAGGCACTAAAAAAATATTAACTAAAATGTAGTTAATTCCAATTAAATGAATTGCCAAGTCTTATTTGCCGCGGTTCTTTTTTCTTTGATGTAAACTACCGGAATTACTAAATGTCTACATTAACCTACAATCACCGTTGTTGGTAATTACACGAAATTTGTAAATGTTACATAAGTTTGATGTGGTTTTTCATTAGTATAATGACACTGATCCCATCTGTTACCGAGGTAGTTTACTTCATTATAGATTGATAATTCCATAAAACAATGTCTGAAATTTTGAACGCAAATATCGTAACGTTAGTAATTTTGCGGTAGCGTGCTCGACGAATGCAATATATTATTTGTATGTATGTGTGTATGTAGCGGTACATAATATGTATGTACGTAGATAGAAAACCAATCTACGTACACTTTGATGTTAAACTTGTAATATATTCTGTTCTGTAAAATTGACGTCAAATTTTCTCGTGGGCATATACACTTAATATTGCATAACACACTGCAATTAATTGACTCACATTTGTTGCAGTACAATTTAATAACAAGTTTTGTCACATTCTAATACTTACATATACTGCACTACTTTTTCGTGATATGTTTCAACAAATTTAACGAATCTAGGGATTTTGAATAATGAGATGAATTCAGATAGATTAATGAAAAAAGCCTTTATAGGCCTGAATTTACTAAAGAAATCTCTTAATGTTAGAGCAACATCATGTCTCGCGAATTACTTACAAATTACCTACTCTAGTATAAAATACAGAGTAGGTTTCGTTTTCTCCCGACAAACAATTTTATTCTTATGAAAAAGTCTCATTATCTAATCTATCCCGTCGTTTCTGATTGGTTCCCTTTCAAATATGAAGAGTAGAAGCAGCAGTTTTGCCATATTTTTTTACTGTTGAAAAGGTAAAAATGCTGTTCAAGCAAGAATAAAATTAGCCGATATGTATGGAGAATATGTGTTGACAGTACGGCAAAACTGCCTAGCAAAGTTTCGATTCGGCAATTTTGATATTGAGAGTGCACCACGTTCTGGAAAGATAGTTAAAATTGACACAATCAAATCTGTGATTTGTTCTCCAATGTCAAGAAAATTATCCATTTCTGCAGCACATCATCACTGTAGACAAGAAATGCGTTGTCTATAGTAATGTCAAAAGCAAGAAATCGTAGAGTAAAAAAGATGAACAAGCTCAAAGCGTTTCGACAGCGAATATTCATTAAAAAAGGTGATGCTATCTGTTTTGTCACCAACTGGACAAACTGAATGATTCACTTATACACAAAAGACAAGAATTGATCAACAAAAGAGGTATAGCGTTCCACCAAGATAATGCGACACCTCATACAAGTTCGATAACTTGCCAAAAGATTTTACAGCTGAAATTGGATATACTGCAAGACCCACAATGTTCTGCAGATCTGGAACCTTCTGATTATTATTTGTTCCACTTGATATGAAATTATTTAGACAGGAAAATCTTTACTTAAATCGAGAAGGTCAAAAATTACCTGGATCAGTTCTTTGCCAGATAAGAACAAAAAATGTATAAGCGTAGAATTATACTAGTGCCACAAAGCTGGTAAAAGATATACAATATAATATGTATAATTTAGTAAAATATTTATGCACTTTATGAAAGTTTTCTAGAATTTTCCAAAAAAATATTTTTTGAACAATCCAATAATTCACAATCTTTCAACAACACCATCTGCTTTCCTGGAAGACCAATGAATTTGACGTAAATTCTACTGCAACAAAATCAATGACATTTTAATTGTTTTAACCCATTAATTAATACTGAATTTGTTCGGTAATAAAGAAATACGCTTTAAATAATTTGGTTTTATTAATTTCCAAATGGAGAAATATAGCTGATTAAAAGACTTGGATATTCTTATCGCTTAATTTTAGTTCATTATCTTACAGAACCCATTGCTCGTTTATGTGCATCGGTAATTCCTCGTCGAACAGTAAAATACCAATATAGTAAACAATTACGAAACCCATATTTCACTTAAATTGAATGTAGCAAACCGCAAGTCGTACATAATACACCACAATCTTTTTTAGATGATAATCTACTGTTTGATATTTAGTTATTCATCGAGGTTGTTAAATATTCGTGTTTGATATGGTGAATAAGTTATTTATAATAAAAGTAGCAGAATACTATTCGCAAATTGATGACCCTAAAAATACTCACTCTTTTTTTTGTTGTCTGGTGACTGTTACTAATCTCAGATGGTATGTACACTTATGGAAAGTAAAGATTGGACACTTTCAATACGTTGTTATGTGAAAACTGTCCAAACTTTACTTTCCTTGAGTGTACCTATTGGATAGCTACTCTTAAATGTATATGATAGTTTGAACTAAAAGAAAGTCTAAAATCGCACAACACTTAAAAAAGTTGTTACTGAAATTATTATATTTGTATTTATTAAATGGTATCATAGGCTTTCACAGTTCGAGTTTCTATGACAAAGGCTCCCAGTTTTTCAAACTTCATTTTATATAAATAAATAGTTTCTTGATGAGTGAAAGATACTTGATAGTTCTTGAAATAAATCTATAAGAAACTATGCTTTACAATGTTATCAATTTCACCGACACAAGTTACAAATTCGCAATTTTCACATTATATCTTAACAAAATTGGAATATGTTGTTTATTGATTGGTTCACACTTAATCTACATGTATGTATATATGTATATCACACAAAAAATTGAAATATGATAAATCTATGAAGCAAAATATATTGCTATGATTACATCATTATCACCGTTCTTTATATCACAATTCTGTGTGGAGATATACATACATATGTATACATATGTGAAAGACCTGTTAACATTTCACCATAAAGACCTCATTTATTTTTCCCTTTTCTTGCGGAAAAAATGTTCTAATTACTTATTTTCTTTTTCAGAATCGAGAAAAGAGAGCTGGTCTCCATCTTCTAGCAGTGATCTACAGATTCAAGATGACGACGGTAAGTTCTTACGTACATAATATTTCATTCAAATTTTTGAATTAAAACATTGAAACATACTCAAGTCTCAGCAACAATATTTTAATATCTGCGCACTTATTTTGTCGTGTTGTGGTATGCTGAATACTATCTTTTCAATCATCCCTAAGAGAGAACATTTTGTAAAGTTTAAATGAAGATTTTAAGTACCCCGTAAAGCTTTTAAGAGACTCCCAGACGTTAATATAGCTACTTTTGACAGGTACGCTCATTCTTATGCTTACATTTTTCAAAAGAAATTATTAGCTATTAAGCAACCACAATAAAAATGCTTTACAACAAAAAAAACTAAATAAAATGTCTCTTTCGTATCGTCATCACCATCGAGGACCGCATAACACGCGAGAAACTTTTTAATTTAAAACACGCGCAGTAAAAAATTCTACACGACAATAAAGAAGTAAAAAATGTACGAAAGTGGAAGCGTGGAACGAAAGGAACAACACAATGCAGTTGTTGAGTGGTTAACAAGATTGGTCCGTTATTAAGATAGCAATCGGTTTTATTTCCCACTATAAAGACTGGATGTAATACATATACTTTCTACCAGTCGTATACACTCCGTGATAACGAAAACATTTTTATCCTGAAGACTCCTCTTCGTCTACGGCACACAAATACAAGAGATAATACAATATACAACCTCCCCACACGCGAACCTCATTCTTATACATCGCTACTTTTCATCCACTTGTTCTTTCCCCCTGACAGTGGTCCTTCGTCACGAGCACAACTTCTTAGATGAGAAAAACTCTAATTTTATAGCGTTGTTCTCCTGTGCTACCGCGCTGTAAGTATATGATATTGTTATGCGTAAACGAGTCTTTTTCTCCTCTCTTTGAACGTTCTCGAATCAATTTTCAGATTACCCACATCCAGAAGTATTCTAAGCCCCTGCCTGTAATGCTTCTAATACCTGAAAAACTACTAGTAGCTTGAGTGAGTTAATATACCCAGCAAAACTTTGCTGGTGTATAGATTTCTTAGAAGTAACTATAAATAATCTCTAAAATGAACAGCTATATTAAGTAAGATTAGATTAATGACCTCTATTCGAGATATCCGCCTTGTTCATCGTTTTAAGGTGTCACAAAAGGATGATGACTATTTAGTAAATCAATGATGACTTTTTATTGAGATTCAGGAGGGATTTGTAATAGTCTTAGTTTTTGCTAGTTCAGTACAAGATTTCTTTATCAATCTCCCACTGCTGAAAACGCAACTCATACTTATTATACTCGAAACTCTGTACCTTTCGTAGAAAGACTATCAAGTCATTACAAGACTATTAACAGTATCGTTAGCCACATATCCTCAGGAACTGGGTACGTACAATATAACTGGGAGGAGGAGGAGAGGTATACTAACTGGTATAACTGTGTTTACCCATGCCAAAAATTTTATGGTAGCAGACATTTCTAGATTAACTTCAACTAACGATTTATTCTGCGTAAACAATTATTGGCATGCTCATGTACCTAAATCAGGTTCCTGCGTATACTAACGCATAGACGAGCATTATAGTTTAGGTCCATGGAACCCATTCGTTTAGCGCCCTTGGATTACCCCTTGAAACTGTTTGTCAATGTCAAATCTTAATTTTAATGATCCTTTAGTTTTGGTAGCTCTCCCAGTTCTTGTAGAATTTGTTCACTAAGTGTCCTGATTTAAAAACACTATTTCGTTTTAGATGCTATAAGCAGGAAAAGAATCAGTCCCTACATATCAAAGATTTGGAAATCAAAAGTTCTTTCTGACAAGAAATCTAAATCAAAATCAACTCTTGTCTTCAATCAAATAAGATTATAGAGTATCTCAGGCCTCCACTTCAAACAAAATGATCACAATCTATCACGCTCTCAGTTCAAATAAGTTTCCCTATTAAGGTAAACATCAAGAACTTTCTCACTCAATATATTATTGTCACCAATACAGTATGCTTCAAAATCCATGAAAAACTAATTAACTAAATCAGTTCTGGATTGTAATAAACATATATGTATGTATGTAGATATTGAAACGCAAAGTACGGTCCTGGAGAAAAGAAACTAATACGAAAATCGACATTCTTTTTTCCAACATTTCTCCAATGAATTATATCGCTGTAATAAAGGTTAGTGTATCGTATGATTGCAACAATTTCTGAATACTCGAACTGAAATTGTTCGAATAACATTACCGCTCCATCAACTATATGGAGAGGAGAAAAGTTTTTCTCGTCTCTCTTCTTTACTTCATTTGGCAGCTTGGAATATCGAAGAGGTTGTGGTACATTGACATACAGCCTACGTTGTCAGACAAGTTATAAAATGTAAGTTGGATGCACTGTAGATAACGTAACGGTTTCTTGACTTTAATCACTTGATATTAAAATAAATAGTATATACGTAACCCGCTATAGACGCTATAGACAAAGTTGAACAGAATTTTCCACCTGATTATTGTCGATTAAAAGACTGACTAATGGTTGTATTGCCATTTTATTGCTATTTCTAACCAAGTAGTAAATGAAGCAAACAAACTAAGTAAATTGTAGTTAAGGAGGAGGAAATTAGATATTTCGATCTTTGATTTTTAGCATTGGTGGTCTGGAGATACATATGCATACACATAGATATAAAATAAACCATTAGTAAACGAACTCTTTTGAGTTAATACCCTAACATGGTAAGATTATTCATCAGAGTAAATTCGTTCTGACTATAGCCTACTACATAGGAACAGCATAAGTAGTTAAGGCATGCATTTGCAAGCCAGATAAGCTTCCACTTTATCATTTCTGCGTAACAAATGATTGTTTTCTAAGACCCTAATATCGCAATACATTTCATTTCCGTATTTTTGGAGGGAAATATTTATGTTACACACGTGTGTCAGTTAGTTCCTACATCTATATATGTATATATTCGACTTCTTTAGAGTGTAGTATATAGGCACTGCCTCTTGGCGCCAACTATCGAAAAGCTCACCTCGGCGCCAGATTCATGGAACAAGCTCAACGGCGACACGGAAATCCAGAAGCTTTTTCTCAGGAAGTGGAACAATTCAGCGTGAAACCTAACAACATATTATGTAAAAGAACAACATCGTTACCGATTTACGGAGAAGTAGGGACGACAAAAATATACTCTATAAGTTTTAATTTTATTTCTGCATTTAAATTTTTCGAGTTTACAAAATAAATATATTACATCGTATAACCGCGTAAAATTTCCGCTAAAACTAAAGCGAATTAAAAAAGTATAGGACAGAAAATCAGCTTAAGGATGTAAGAAACTTCCGAAAAATATGTGTCGAAGTAGTGACAGGACATTTTGTATTGATTCTAGTTAAAAGCTTCGTCCTTTAGTCTTGTTCTTGAAACGCGACTTCGTCGACAACGTTTAGTCTTGTTCTTGAAGCGCAGCATCGTCGAAAAGACGGAGATAAAATGAGTAGAGGAAGCGGCGAGAATTAAAAGCTCTAAGGTAGAAGAAAGAAGTAAGGCTGTTAGGTGTCCTTTGTACTTAATGGAGCCAGCGAACGCGTTTTGACATCACCTGTTTTTTTCTATTAGTTCATTGATGGATGCTTTTCGTCTTTCATTCCTTATAATCCCTTATCTAAACAAGTAAACTCATCCGAACGTTGATGGTGGCAGGCTTTATTGGATTTTGGAAAGATTGGTGGTGATGTGAATAGGGAATTTCTATTGTTTCCGAGTTCAAGTTTATGAGGTAATAACGTATTAGTTGGCAGTGAATGTTACTGTATTACTAAATGTGCAAAGTCTGTAAATTATCTTGTATGTTTGATGTTTGTATATTCGTAATTAGTAAGAATAACTTAATATGTACGACGGGAAACAGTTTTTTTTTTAATTTTATACCAATAGCTTGAACATACTAAGTGCTAATGAAGAACACTACTTCATCTGTGTCTCCACTGCTGCAATTTAACGGCATCTATGCCCTGCAAGGTTTCTGCAGTTGCATATAAATTGTTGGGTAGAATATTTGCATTTAAAGTAAAACTAACCAACAACGAAAAGCAAACCTAGAAAGAAATTATTATATACTATTAATAGAACCGCAAATATCTGCGAAATCTCTATAGGTTTCCTAAGGCACACATGATTTATTATAGAAGCAATACAGTTTAATATAAGATTAATAACAAGTGAAAAGTAATGATTTACAACCAAACGTTACACCACTTATTAATCAGATACAAACTTTCTGTTATTAAATTAATTGTTAATTAAAAATATCCTTAGTCAATGTTTTGAGAAAAATTAAAAAAAATTATGCAACTCCTTCAAACATGCTATGTCATTTACACAAAAAATAAATTTATGTTAGATAAAGCAACTCCAGAGCCTGCTATTTGAAATGCTGATGTACACATACCTTTCCCTCGATTATGGTTGACAGGTTTTCTCAATGTTTTAATAATACCTACATAATTAATTATAACTTACTTATCATCTGTCTTTGATAGTACCCGCAATTATACGAAAAGTTGGCAATCAAACTCAATCTTGAACAATTAAAAATGTGATTGGTTGTGTTTAATTAAATTCCCATGAATACTATCATGATTAATTATTGTTATGTATTTTATGTACATACATCAATAAAAAAATATTTTCTTTGGAATTTCTTCGCCTACGATGATAATCTCTTCACGAATTTTGACTTTGAGTTGACTATTAGCTATATTTTTTTACAGTTAACCATAATTTCGGTTATCATTTCTTTATGTTTATTTCTAAACGTGTCGCGGTTATATTACAGCAACATAATCAATTATTACATATTAAAAAAATCTTGCTTTTGATATCTTTCCCTCAAAAAACGTTTATTGTTATTGTTTCGCATACCAAACCAACGTTTGTAATTTGCGGTTACGAACGTTTACTTTTACCAATATATGTACGTACAAATAACATGCTTTTAATTCTTCGTTTAGTAATTAAGTATTATCTAATCAAAACAAAACCGGGCAATACGCGTCAATCCCTGTCGACCTATCTTTGTTACAGTTTGTAAAAAGTAGGATGCAATGCCGGCGTACGTGTCCTATCCTTATCATTGAAACCATAATATTAAAATAAGTTACTCATAATTAGTGGAAGCGATTAGGTATCAGCTTCCTGTACAAATGAACTCTGTGTTTGCTTCGTAGAGATAACGTGCATACACAGATCTGCTGTGCATTGTCTCACCTATGCAGGCGTATGAATCGGAAAACATTTTTCGGTGAGTCATATTTGATCTTACTGAAAACATTAATTATACGTTTATACAATTTAAGTGTGGTATATCTTTGTTTGTGCACGCTCGAAGGATATTTAATGTAATGTAAATATCCATATTTATATTTTGATTACGTTCCCAAAACCCTATTTCAATTTTCGCAAAACAAATTACATTGTTTCAATAGTATACGTGTAAGTCAACCAATAAGTAAAATATGACGCCCATTATCTAAAAATTCTAGGCTATTATTCCCCCTTGCTTTAAAATTTAGTTTAGTTAGGAGTTTAAGTTTCTGTTTGACAAATCTTGTTACCTTTGTTCTTGGTGTCTTGTCTGCATTACAGTACGTTATTGATATAGTGGATCGGAGACGCAAAATCAGCTTTACAAAAGTGATCCTAAATGATATTCTGTAGTTTGTCATTAATTTGAATCTTAGCTCGCACTACTGTAGGTAACATTGCGGAAGCTTTTGTGTTCTAATTTTTTGCTTATATTCGGCTTAGCAAATATTAATGGAATTAGTTCAATATAGTTTAATACTACTCATGTTGATGCAAATGATGTAAATTTTAACATAAAATATGATACCAATGGGTCTTTGCTACTTTTGATTTCTTTATTTTTTATTCAGTTCAAGTGTGTGGTAATATGTCTTAGCTCAGTCTACTTTCTTAATTCTGTATACAACTTCAGTTACACTAGCATATCTAGTTACCCGTGCAAACAAACTGTTGTTCATTATATATTGCATTATTTTATCTGTCAATTGCAGTTTAGTTTGTGCAATTCGGTAGACTGACTAATAATCCATAGAATAAGTTTCTGTTAACGAAAAAATGGATTTATTACGAGAGATCTTTCGTATAATGATTTATTATGATTTCAAGAAAAGCTTGAGTGCATATAAGTGTGCGGAAAGTTTAAAATCGGCATTTGGAGATTTCGCACCATCATTGGCTACTGTTTATAGATGATATAAAGGATTTGAGCGAGGTCACTACTCGGTGGCGCACAGAAAAGGAGCTCGCCCTCCTTTAACTGCTGGTAACCTTGAAAACATTGCTGCGGTGCAGAAGATAATGAAAGAGGACAATCGCATTACCTACCCAATGATAGTGAGCAAATGAGATCAATAATGCACGGTCATTTACTTTTGAAAAAGGTTATAAATCGGTTTGTACCTCATCATCTGACAGACCGTCTTTTGATGTTCGCACTCGTCAAGAAAACTGTGTCTGGATACATGAAGATGAACCCCTATGATGGTGACAAAACAACGAGCATTCGAAAAAGTTATGTTCGCAGTATTTTTTAGAAGTACGAGTTTTGTGGGCGCAATGAAATTAGAAGATCAAAAGACAGTTACCACTGAATTGTATGTTGAAAATTGTTTGGCTACTGTGTTCAGTAAAATACCAAGAAAGGGAACCATGTTACACCATGGTAACGCGTCGCTCCATACAGCAAGGACAACTGTTCAGTATTTAGCGGAAAACAAAATCAAAATTATAGAACATCCTCTGAGCTCAATCAGAAAACATCGCCGTTGAGTGTTTTCTTGATAATATCCCTGAAGACAGTTGGCTGCACGCTTTCAAACTACATATGAAAGGAGAGAATGGTTAAGTGCATTATTGTAAAATCAAACACATAATTTCCTAACTTACTTTTTCCTAGCGTAGTAACGAAAAGTATTTGTTATACGAGTAAGTAGTTGGGATTGGAACTAAAAGCTGATGAGCTTTATTCCCGAAATCCCGTAGTAGTAAGTTTAGACCGTTTCTTTTACTAGAATGAAATTTGAAAGCTTCAAAAAGTACGTAAGCCAATGACACCTGCTTCTTATCAGCATTAATTAGCACTTCATATATTTAATAAACTTTGAAATTTGGAAACCTACAAGTAATTTCTGTTCTCAAAAACAATCTTACAATAATACTGCTACCCGAGCGCACACCTTTTTACTTTATAAGGCAACGTATGTACGCGAAAGACTATATACTGTGGGTTCCACTCCATTGTGGAGATCAAAATCCTACTTACACATTTTTGTTTATGAAATGTCAGTGATACTAGACACAGAGCCAGATCGAATAAATTTGATGATGATTATGTTTCATATTACATGTTTTCACTCTTCTTCGCTTTCAGCTTGAAATAAGCGGAAAAGAATGATCAAATTGCTAACAAACCATAGACAGTTTTTCAATAAAAATATTAGAAACCAACTTCACTGAACACTCAGGTCGCTGATCTTAATCGTCAACCAATAAATTCCCTATTTAACGGAACTATTCCCCATATCTATAATGAATGATTAATATAACTTGGAGTATTATGTTCCTTGTCGTGCAGATTAAATACCGAAATTTTCAAAGATCTGAATCTCTAATTCTAACTTCCGTCTTTACACAAGATTTTGTCGGTCGTTTTACAATTTCGATCGGAATTCGACGAACTCTTTGCCGGGTCTCGCTTAATTAATCCAATTATTAATCCAATTCTCGAGCGACTCACACCTGTTAGAACCCGGACAATTGAATCCCTTTCGACCCTTGTTAATTGTCCGGAAAAGCGAGAAATCATTATATAGTATATTGAACGGGGGGACCGCGGCTATACGGTGATGAGACGCCGACGCTAACCCGACTCTACTACACCGTGATACGGCAGACCGCAAGTCTGTCGTGCCGGTCCTCCGCTTGATTGCATTAAGTGTCCATGGGAGAAGTATCGAACGAATCCACTCTTTCTCAACGCGGGTTTGTATTCGTATACTTGTAAATGTGTAGCTTTTGAACGTGCAAGGGCTAAAGTGAAAATTGAAATCTACTTTTGAAGCCGTTAAAAGGTACGACCGCTATTGATTCCTAAGGTTTCAATGGTGGCATTTAAAATGAAGGAACGCGAAAATTTAATTACAGTAGATCAAAGACCGATAATTACATTTTTTTAATTTTTATAAATATTAAAGTACGGGTAGAGTAAGCTACCAATTGCGTTTCGATTTACCGTAATGATAGAAACTGCGAAGGCGTTCATAATTCGTAGTTCAATAACGAGTGCTACGAACCCCCACTCTTATTAGTTACTAAATAAGTTGTTACTTGCTAATGATTTTAAAAATTGTTAATGTAGCAAACTAGAATATTGTATCTATTGACATGAAGAAGAATTATGCAACTAAAGTAAACATTTTTTTAATACTACATGTTTTCCTTGTTTATTCTTATTACACAGCGAATTATATTTGCCATAAGTGCGTACAAACTAACAACGAAAAGAAAAGTTTATATGTAATTTGTATATGCAAGTAGATTCTACAACGTGTGGCTATTGCTGCAGGCGGCTAAGAGCCTAAATCTACACTCCGAATTAAATTGTAGAATTGACAGACAAAAATGTATTGACCAGGTTGATCAAATCAAACTAATATTAGTTTTTAACTTTCAACACATTTATAAATTCAATTTTTTATCCGTATCCATGTCTTTAATATGACATGGCCATTTATTTTAGTTAATTGCATAAAAATTCCATCGCAGTCTTTGATTAATTATTTTTTAATTAGATTTTCGTCGTTTTCCACCATGTTCTTTCCCTCTCTCGATGCGCCAAGGGAACTACCAGTTTTCGGTAAAAACCCGACCATCACGTTCACCAACTACACACCGAATGCATGTCATATACGTGACGTCGTTACGAAGCGGAATTATCCCCGAAGAAGAACAACATCATGCACAAATGCAAATTTCGACCGAGCTCCTACTACGTATCACTATGTCGTTCTCAAATGAGTAAACTTTATTTAACCTTCCTGTTTCTCTGTGTGGTGAACGAGAGCGCGAGCAGCTTACTTTTGCGGGAAAGATAGCAGCGCGTCGTTTTTAGCGGTAAGGGGGAACGCGACCAGATTTACCCGGTTTGAGGTATTTCTGATGCAAATGTGCCTGATTATCCTCTACCGAGAAATGCAAACGTCTTCTACTGAGTTTACGCTCGAGTTGAAACGGCTGTAATGTATATAATAATTAGTTGTTTTATTTCTTTAATGTTCGATGTTTTGCATATTATCGCGGGGTAGGTTTCTAAGAAGAACTTATGAATAAGGTGGAGAAAAAGACAGTAACTATGGTATGAATAATTTTGTAAAAATATATATTTTGTTACAGTTAGCTACTGGAGAAAGTTCAAATAAGTCGTAAACACATGTCTACACGTAATATCTCATTTACTTTAACAGTTTTATCGATTAACATAGATTTAGTCCAGCAATAATATTGTTGATCAAAATACATAGATTTGTATTAATTTTTTGGGGTTGATATTGTAAAGCAGATAGTGATCAATTCTTTCAACGGTTTCTTTGTTAAAATTATTTCAGTTTAAATTTGTTCACACTTTTTTTAATTAAGGATAAAGTATTTATAAGTTTGGAACTACTAGGTAGGTACTAGGTACTAGAAATTAATAGCGGCCAACAAAAAGAGGTTGATCAAATCAAACAGGATGCAGAAATGCTTAGCAAAGCAGTGGCTCGTAACAAATTTGATTCACTCTCAAAAGATTAATTATTTAATCTCTTCTAGAACCTTCACTTTTCTTCAGTAAACACTGTAACGCAATAACACTAGAAAGTAGATTTGGGGTATCAGTTTTATTGTATATCGGTTTCAATAAGTAGTTAGCACTGCTGCGTTTTCTGCTATCAGATAAGGAAGTAAAATTATACTATCCTAGTAATTCCTAGTAATCACAATCTCATGAAGGATAAATGTCTGATACCTTGAACGAGAAATACTTCAAAAACCATCTCCTTATTCTCTTCAGTAGTAGATTATAATAAATTTAACGACGATACCAACTTACAGATGCACAGTCAAACTTCAGACGCACCAAGTTGAAAACTAATATCTTCAGCGTAGCTGAATTTCATAACAAGCGGCAATAAGAAAATAGTCGTTTAGATAAGAAATCTAAACGACCGCGGTGCAGCACATATTACAGAAATGAGATTGGAAAATTGTAGTCGTTGGTGGAACAGAATGCCAAGATCTCAGATTTTTGTCTGCCACGGTATAGATAATTATCCGACCGAATATCCTGATTTCATTCAAGAGCAAGATCAAAAGCCATTTGCGAGGCTTTAAATCCGTGGTTTGAAAACTTTTTTAATTCGACAAGGTCAACGTAACTAAGACTGATTAATAGATCGTTAATGTAAGTATTAAACAGAACTTGTCCCAAATTCGATCCTTGAGAAACTCCTGCGGGGTCTCTAGATGTTTTTGAATAGAAGTCGTTTTAGCAAACATAAACGATTATCTCAATGATAGACCATAAAGTCTGTTGTCGTAGAAGAAAATCCTGGAAAGTGGTACAGTATGATCGATGGTGTCACCATCGATGGTGCCCCCATAAATCGCACAGCGCAGATATTATCAAGGATTACAAACCTCAACACAGCGTTTGGGCAATTTTGATAGCACTCCAATAATTCATCATGTGAATTAGTTTGATTTTTAAAAGTGTTTATTAAAAATCTTTTTGGGAGCGTTTCAGCAAACAAGGAAATATGATACTTGATTTCAAGACAAATACAACTATTAAGTTAAATGTTTGTAATGTGGAAGCCTAACAATAGATTAGAAAAGATTAAATCGTTTTAGGCAAATCCACAAATTCTAAAACGACCATCAGCACAATCAACACTCAATAAGTCTCAGAACAAGATGGCGGTGACAATATTTGTTATGAAAGCTTACGTCATCGTGACACCACCGTTGATTCGATAATAATTACATTGACAAATAGCGTTTAAAAGTATACAGGGTGTCCCAGCAATAAAAAGACGGAGTAGCAGCAATCGCAAACTGGAATGCTAGAAAGAGTAAATCCATAATATGAAATCTGTATTCGTACGCAAACTGCAGCAGAAAAATAATAAAGAATTCAATTTGCCTTACGCCGGGCCTAGACGAGCGCGGTACAAAGCAAACGAAGGCTACATACAGGCATATATCATCATTTTACTTCTATGAAAAGAAAAAAGCACGTCTCTATACGAGGTTACTAAAAAGTAACTATACTTCATTCACGTTAAGAACGCAGCGTTAGATTAGATAGGAGAATATTTCCCAAACTGTGATTGGCTGTTACGCGCGATCGCTTTACACCAACAAAAATTGCGAATTTGTCAGTTGTCAAACTGCTGTTCGCTTGTTCTGTTCGCTTTGCCGTTTATTATTTCCTATTGTTCGTTTTATTTTTCGTATCTTCTAAACATTGTGTTCAAAATTGTTCTTTTTAGAACTCGTTCACCGTTATATTTTACAAGGTATATCATTATAAATAATCAATAATCACCAAATTATTTAATATGGCACACTTTCAGCTTTACCGATCTTCATGGCTGAAGAAAGATTAGTCGACGTGGGTGCTGAGCCAGTTGCAGGGCCATCAAAAAATCCCCAGGGGAAATATATTGGCAGTAGGCAAAGACAGATGTCTTATAACTTGTATTTAGAGTTAATGAAGAACCACTCTAAGTTAGCCGCTATTAAATTAACAGCAAAGCAATGAGGAATTGGTGAAAGGACTGTGTGGGACATTGTAAAAGAAATCGATAGCATATGAAGCCCGAGTTCACCTCCTAACAAAACGTTCACGCACAACAATTTACGATGACCTGGATGAGCGACAGAAATCTGCTATTAGAAGACATGTACATTCATTCTTTCTGAAAAATGAATTGCCTACGTGCACAAAGATTTTAGATGTAAATATAAAATATTAATTATAAATCATATTTACATATATTTATTAAAATTTTAGGTTGTTAATGCAGATGACACTTTACCAGAGTTGAAAAGAACAACACTTTGGAAAGTTTTAAAAAAATTGGGTTTCAAATGGGAAAAGCGAAGTCGAAATAATATGTTGATAGAACGCCAAGACATTATTTTATGGAGACGTCGGTATTTGAACAGCATACGAAAGTTTCGTTCAGAAGGTAGGAAAATATACTACTTTGATGAAACATGGATTAATGCAGGTCACACTAAACAAAATGTATGGAAACACACCACCGTTCATAGTGCAAGACAAGCTTTGCTTGAGGGAGTAACAATGGGTTTAAAAAATCCTTCTGGAAAAGGTAAACGGTTGATTATTTCACATATTGGTAGTGAAGATGGTTTTGTTGAAAATGCCCTGCTATTTTTTGAATCAAAGAAAACTGGCGATTATCATGAAGACATGAATAGTGAAGTATTTTCTGGGTGGATGAGAAATATTCTTCCATCTCTTGAACCAAATTCAGTGATAGTTATGGATAACGCACCTTATCATTCAGTTAAATCTGAGAAATTGCCTACTTCTACATGGAAAAAAGACGCATTAGTGAATTGGCTTCTTTCTAAAGGTATTTTGTGCGACAACACACAGCTGAAAATTGAATTGTTCGATTTAACAAAACAATATCTACGTGATAATCCAGTATCATACGTAATCGATGACATGGTGGCAGAAACTGGTCGCACTATATTAAGACTACCTCCATATCATTGTAATCTTAATCCGATTGAATTGATTTGGGCTCAAGTGAAACATCATGTAACAGCGAAAAATAAATCTTTTAAAGTAGCAGATGTAAAGGTATTATTACAAGAAGGGCTTGTAAACGCAGAGTCATGGAAAAACTGTGTAAAACATGCTATTGCAGAAGAAGATAAGATGTATCAAGTGGATAATATATATTAATAATATATTCATAGATTAAAATATATTTTCTATTATATCGTGTACCTATATTGCATTTAAAAATTCCAAACCTGTGATTTTCTTAATTTTTTTCTAATGGTTCCTATCTACACACGATTTAGGCAAAAAGTAATAGTAGAAGCGTAGCAATAATTTTAACGTCAACGATTGATGTACATATATTACCATACATTTAAATTGGACAGATCTTGTATTTTTTTATTCACATCTCATTTCTCTTTGAACTGAAACAACAAATTTTAAGCCAGATTAAGTATGATTTCCATACACATAAGCAAAATAATATTCTCTGATTACATATGTACGTGATTATTAAAAATATACGTATTTCGGTGTGTCTGGACAATTATATATATGTAATGTCAATTACGTTACTTTGTTTAGTCTACTGCATTTCTATACGAAACGAATGTGAGGTTAGAATTATTATTATTCAACTATAGATACAATATTTGAAAACATAATTTGAATTTGTTGTAGTTATTTTACAAATAAATTATTTGAAGTGAAAGTCTGAGGTTAAGAGAATAAAATTCACATTTATATTTCAAACCACCCGCCTTTGTTTATTTCTATGTAATTGTGCTAGTGTAATACAGCCGCCGATTGTTGCGCTATCTACTGCATTCTTAACGAGAATGAAGTATAGTAAGACTACTCTACAATAGGTTTGTTCCAACCACCTCTTATTACCGTAACATTATCGTACAGTACTTGCGCAGTGTGAAAATGGCGTTCCAACTTGTTTTATGACCGTACAAAGCACCATCACAATTCTATTCCAACTTAAATAGGGCCGTACAAGGATCGGTAATTGTACCGTCACAACAGTAACTATCCCAAAGCATGTACCGTTTGTACAGGCATGCACAATGTACCTACTCCTCTTTTGTTGATAAATGTATACGACTGCACAAAACTATCACAGATGGCGTCACCAGCAGTCACAAATTCGTTCCAACCCTTCGTTAACTTTTGTAACGTACACAAGTAGTACATAGTTAGCGCATGCGTAGAAAACGATCACGACTTAGTACATATATCGTACTGTGATCGGTGGTTGCAACATACCTAATAAAGATCAAATCATTAATTGATTTTTTCCAGCAGCTGTTAAAATTAATTTTTAACATCGCTAGATAAAAAATAAGTAAATAGTTTGATATTTACTGTAAAAAGGCCACAATTATTAGAATCAGGTATTATAAACTACAAACTTAAGCGCAATGACTTCTATTGTTTGCAAAAACAGCACCATTTGTTCTCTTTCACTACCACCGAAAAAGTTAGCCAGCTTTGTAGAAAGCAATCGATCATCTAGGTGCGTTATTGATATTAGTTGACTACTACAGTTGCCTTATCAATAGTTTGGCTGTTGGTTTATGAATACGCACTTACAGCTTGGCAAAGTTCAACTGAAACAGTGAGTCATCACGGCGCACGAAGGCGGAGCGAACTCGATGACCTCGTTATACTACTAGCCAAAAGTAAAGTGCCAGTATTTTATTTATATGTAGTACCTTGGTTGGCGCGGTTGACACGATGTTCCAGACATTTTGACCGGCACTATTACTATACGTGTGTGTGGGGCTCGTGCCACTATAAACTATTATTCGCCACGCCCACATCATCGAACGTGCAAATCACAGAGTACTGCATGATCACGTGCTCTTCAAGACGGCAGGGGTCTTACGGTGATTGCATTTCATTTCTTCGTTGCCTAATTACAAGAATTGACCCCGGCGTGGCCCGGCCCACTTGTGCTACTGCGCTGTTTCAGTTGAACTTTGCCAAACTGTATGTACTATCATGGACAGATAGAATGTCCGGGTATACGGAGTGCATGTTGCGCTTCTGATACAATATTAATTGTGCCGTCAAGCGAATTGTATCAGGAGCGCAGCCTGCACTCCGTACACCCGGACATTCTATCTATCCATGACTGTACATATTCCTACGATTATAAATTGTTTGCACTGCATTCTTTAGTGTCTCGACGAATATAAACATATGTATGTATGTATGTCCATTCAGTCATGTCCGTAATATAACTTTCTAATATAAAAATTTCGTATGAATATTAATAAGTTTATAAATTTTTGAGTTCTTCGTTATTGTGGTATATTGAGGTGTGATTCTGTTCGGACATAAAATATTTACTACTCCGTCTTTTTATTGCTGGGAACCCTGTATAGAATGAAATGTAACTGCATAACAATTAACAGATATACTAAGCTTATTGTTTATTAAGTCCGTTTATAACAAAGGAAATTCGAAACAAAAAGATTTTATTAAAGGAAATGAAAGGTTTGTATCTAATCACAAGAGTTTTACATTTGCCGCTACACACCAGACAGATTAGAGCAAGACAAGTGAGTAAAAACTCGTTTGTAATTCTCAGAAATTGCTCTTATTATTTGGTTACTAGATTCCGGTTTAAAATTCATCGCAGTTGAAAGTAGAAAATACGTTCCTTAACTGACCTATCTTACCGCTTCCTGTAATATATTTGCAATACTTCAGGTTATTATCAAAAATCCGATTTTACTGGTACGGAATTCCATGGTTGACCTCTACAATAAAGTCTAAACCGACGCTTGAATTGCTAAAATGTATAAATAAAGTTATTTTTTGTACTTCACCGAATAAAATGAAATAACCAATTGTTTATTCAATAAATGTGTGAATAAATAAGTACATTGTCGTTGCGTAATAAACTTTATATGTGGTTCTAATCCGATATATTGCAAAATCCCCTACGGGTGAACATTATATTGTTTCAATTATTCTTATTGTATTGATAAATGATATTCTTTTCGTTATAGACAGAATTAGAATTAATTAATTAATTTAATCATCATTATATTGATGTATCCGTCAGATTAGGTTCATATAGCAGAGCCTTGTTGATTCTAAATGAATATTTTTCCAAAACAACTTCTTTTCCGCCTATTATTCTATCTCCAGATACATAGATTAATTAACCATTTATCATTTGTTGGACATTGCCTAACATTCAAATAAATCTGTGAATATTACAATTTAATATTTAATTTCGTAAATATTTCAAGACAAAGTAAACCACAAGTCACTTCTGAATTGAGCATATAAGTCTGATATAGGTATAGGATGTCCATTTAAGACTCCGGTCTTTGATTGTAGCTATATCGTTAAATCAATAGAAATTTTGACTGACGGTATGTTAATAAGGATAAAAGGAGGACATTTTAGAATTAATTTGACTTATACAAGGTGTCACAAAAAAGCGTGCCGCGTAATTTTCACTTTTTTTGAATTGAATGACCTACTTATTTCTATTGAACTGAGTGTACTTTCAAATGCTTGGTTCACACCTAAAATAATTTTGCTTTAAAATGCGAAGTTGCCAGGTTATTGAATTTTTTATAATTTTTTTTTCCGAAATTACTAGTTTAGTTAAACTTTAATTCCCACATCATTTTTAATTTATTTTTAATGAAATTTTGCGGAAAGTCTAAACTGGCATCATTTTATCTTATAAGCGATATTCAATTTTCCTATTCTAGGTCCCATCACAAACAGCAATATTATTTATGAGCGTGTAGTAACTCGATGTTTACTTAGCAAACGTGAGAATTCACAATTCCCTACTTAATTAAAACCATGACAACAAATCAAACACGCGTAGTAATTACGCATTTTCTTATTTGTGACACTTCAATTGCAATTTAAAAACAAATAGTCAATGGTAAAAGTGGAAATATTAGTATCATTTTAAAGGTAAATAAGTACCCTATCGATACATACTACTAGATAGAGGGCATTCTATTTAAGAAAATGGCATAAAATAGAATTGAAAATATTAATATTCAAATACTATTTTTGGACACCCTGTATAATAAACACACAACATTCCACGCTTATATGATAAAATGATGCCAGTTTAGACTTTTTGCAAAATTTCATTAAAAATATATATATTTCGGCAAAAAAATATATAAAAATTCAATAACCTGGCAACTTCGCATTTTAAAGCAAAATTATTTTAGGTGTGAACGAAGCATCTGAAAGTACACTCAGTTTAATAAAAATAAGTAGGTCATTCAATTTAAAAAAAAGGTGATAATTACGTGGTGCGCTTTTTTGGGACACCCTGTACAAGTCAAATTAATTTTAAAATGTGCTCCTTTTATCCTCATTAACATACTGTCAATCAAAATTGCTATTGATTTAACGATATAGCTACAATCAAAGACCGGAGTCTTAAATGGACACCTGTATGTAGGTATATTGCTAATATAAAAATAAAATAATCTATCCATCTATTCATTTTAACAAAGCCTGTATAATTAGTAACTTTGCTCCACAAAAATCATTGCCTTGAAAAATTTACATGAACTCTACTAAATTTTGATGACACAGTAGTTTTTCTACTTTACTATCTTGTCAGTTCTTCTAATTACTGTACTATCCTAACTAATAAAAGAATTCTTCATAGTTCCATACATTTATTTCGTTGTCCAGTCTTCAGTAGTATCTGAATTCTTCCGTATTTCATCTCGCTGATTTAATTTTACTTTTTGCCTCCTTTCCGTGAAGATTCTTACAATAGTCAGCCTATTCAGTAAAAATTCATATACTAACAAATAGCTATACATATTAGAATACAACAATACTGGCATCTAAAACATAATAATGGAAAATTAACTTACTCAAGCCTACTTTTATCTATTAAAGACGAATATTAGATCCTCTTATCTAAAGAAAATTATTCCAGCCTGATAGTTGGTAGTTGTCTATAAGACCGTTTTTACTTTTATTGCAAAGCGCAAAACTTCAAGCCGCTAGTACTATACCGCATGTGAACTGGAGAAGTTGCTAGCTTTTGTAAGAGTAAGCGTACTAGTGATGGAAAAAAGGCGACCCGACGTAATTACGGAAATTTAATTAGAACTAATTAAAGACCGAAAACGGAATGGTAACAGAAGTAGTAGAAGCGGTTGCTCCGACATCCGTGAACTTGCAGCCATACTTCTTCTACTCATCCTTTTCCTTTTCTTGCGCTTTTAGACTTTTTTCCCTCATCCCCATACTTACCCGCTTATTTTCACAGGAACCGCGATCTTGCTCAGGCGTGGTCTTGGCGCCGGCTGTGTGTTTCACCCTTTCATGTGCACCACCTTCATGCAAACACGTCCTCTTCTAGACGATAATATACGTAGCTAAGTAATTAATGTTGCAACCTCCCTTATTTGCATGTTGTCTGATTATTTATGTAAATAAACCGCGCTGTGGTTATCGTTCTAAAATTGAGGCGAATTCTGGTAGCCATGTAACTATTCTACGTACCTTGTCGTTCATATACATTATAAACGTGTGCAACTTGGAAGGAAATTAGTAATTTTCTAAGTTACCGGACCGGTAGTTACGCGTCATGCATTTAACTACGGAGAAAGCCGTCCCTTCCGGATACGAAATTGACAAATTGCCTCTCCGACTACCTAGACTGAGATAAGTTGATGTATTGATTCAACCTGAACTCGATTGGATACCCATTAACTATTTACTAAATGTAGGGATAATACAAGATACAAATCTGTTCTAAACAATTAAATTAATAGAAATTTGTTATATCTATCTTACGAAAGCAAAAATTTTGTACTATAAATAATAGATTTTTTATTTTAAATTAAAGTAAACACTGTTTCTAAAGACATTCTTAAAACCGCGTAGTTTAATGTCTAATAGCCTTTAAATAAATTATATTATTACACCAATGTCATCTCTTTCACAATAAGTCTCTTGTTGAGATTATTGCTGCAACAGGCAACATATTGATCTTATACAGTTTTATTAACCCCCTTCCAATTGAATATTATGTATTATCTTAGGACTGAGTTAGATGCTGGAGGTTATATTTGCTCTGGCGTTAGAGTCACTTGTCATGGATGCTGATGTCGTAACAGGACTCACAAAACGTATACCCGGTAGTCTTAATTTGTAAAATTTAAGTTCATATCTTCTTGAACTTGAAGGACAGTGTTTACGTAGTCTATCCATAATATGTATATTAATATAATATCTTTTCCTTCTACTATTCGCCCTCTTTTCTAAGTTAGATTTTGAAAATACCAACCAATGCGTCAACAACATGCATATTATGTCCCTGCTTTTCAATTTACTCTGCTTTAACATTTTCTTTGACAGTTGAGTGACCTAGTACTCATATCAAAAGTATTCTGTTATATGTGCCGCGTTTGAACACTAGGTATTTACGAGTTAATTCTTCACATCATTTTCTTAACAACGTAGTCTGTGTTGCAATCCAGCCCATTCCTGCTTCATCCTCCTCATTATCAATAGGTCCATGTTTAGTTATGCCAATTCTATACGAGTATTTTCTTTGACAGCCGTGTCCTGTTAACATACTTGTTACTGTTCTAAGCTGTACTCGGTTAAGAGCCAGTACATCCGCTGTTAAATGCTTGGATGGCTGCGTTTCTTGTGTTCAACGTTGTTCGGCCTGGTGTGTTTTTGTAATTCACCCAGACACTGCACCACGTATTGCAATCTTAGTTATTGCTTGTTCTGCAAATTTGTTTGCTAGTTCATTGCCTGATATGGTCTTATGTCCCGGCACCCACGCCAAAGTAATTTTAGGTTTTTCACGCAGTCCCAAGCTAGTTTTAAAGTTATCTGAAAGATATTAATATTTATAGGGTCGCCTGACTATCAGATGGGATATGAATCATCTGACCCTTATGTTGTTTTTCCAATGCACTACAAGCACATATCTTTATTAGTATTTCCGTTTGATGTACAATAATATATTGCCCTAATATGATACATTATTCATGATTCAAGGTTTCACTATATATAAGTATCTGCTCCAGAACCGGTCGTTTTCTTGGACCCATCTATGTACCAGATTTGGGTTCTGAGTCCAGACTTCTGTTTTATTCCCCACTTATCCAAATCTAGAGCAATCTTGAGGGGTTTGTTGAAGGAGAGCTTAAGAGTTATTACCAATATTAGAGATAGGGTTTGTGATGTAAAGGGTTATTCTGGTATGCCCCGAAGTATTCTGGGTTCTCCAATTTCTACCACAGTTCAGTCTATGAGCAGGTTTAGCATGGTCTCTACAGCAGCTGTAATTGCTTGCTTCTGCTTTAGTTCATCAAATCAGGCAGCCATAGGTTACCAAAGGTCTAACCACTGCAGCGTATACTGGGTATACGTGATTTTAATCCCTATGTTTCCTCAAATGTCCTACGGGTAGTCACTAGAGCTCGTTTGCACTTGTACGCGCATTCATTGTTCAATCGTTCTCGATCGCAAAGGACTGTGGCACGTATTTCCTTCTGAAAGATCGGTGGCGATAACGCTAAGAATTTGTTTGAACCGTGAACACCAGTTTCTACGCGTTCGTCGTTTTGGATCAGTCTGTGTACCAGACAAATGTTCTACTTTCGAATTTTAGTTCACTTGTATATCATCACTCACGACTTTAGAATAACACCCTCAGTGATGGATTTGTTTATCCAAATTATTTTGTTTTGAAGGTGATGCCAAAATCGGTTGAGTTACTCTCAGTAATACCTTATTATCCAGATAGTTTTTCCACTTGTTAGGTCAATGATACACTGCATTCGAACAAAAGTCAAATTTATTCCAAAACCTTTACAATATATATAATCTGGTTTTCGTAACAACTTCTTCAGTGGAATAAAATTGACATTTATTTCATGTCAAATTATAAATAAATAACTAGCCATGGAAAAACTATCTGGATAATAAGATAAGTTAAAAGGTCATAAAAATACATATATTAACCTCAGTAATACTAAAAACGGCAACTATTAGTAACACATATAAGTGGTAAACGAAGTAACATTTCCAATGGGATAAGTACTCATCGATGTCCAAAACAAAGCGCTTGCAGTTTCAGTAACTTACTTTGTCCATTTTACGATGGTGTTTGAGTGCACATATGCGTATAC
>SMLS01072385.1:0-79492 GCA_004785975.1 Popillia japonica
ATATCAATCCGATTGTCGTATTACATTGCGGTAACAGTTGAACTATTTAAACATCGATGTCGCCACTAACGTGAATTCAAAAAATCAGCACTATTTCTAGAATAATTTGTAATTTAATGAACTATTCCGTTCTATATCATTGCCTAATTCACTGCTAAATTGTTTATTACAGAATCTTCGGACTGTCGGTAAACTAGAAGTCGCATCAAATAGTGGGCAAATCCGTAACCTTTTTTCCTTTTCAAATCTATCAACTATAAAGTAAATACATAAATTAGCAAATTTAGTAATAATGTCTAAATTAAAAGAACAGGAATTATTAGATGTATATTACGAAGTTAAGAACAAAAATGATGAAAATAACACATTTAGCAATACTAGAAAAACAACAGTATTCAAACATTCAGTTGCTTTAAACACGTTAGTATAAAACATTAATTTTTTTTTCTTGGTACTAATAATATACAATTTGCAGATTAGATAATAAGAATACTTGCTTACTATTGAATGAAGATTTAAAGAAGCATTCAACTACAACTTTAATAAGTGACGAAGATATGAAAAAAATTATGTCAAGAAATTGTTCCAGGCAGTTTGGTTTAGAGAGAAGTTTTGCTGTTTCGCAAATTGCTAATTTAGCTTGTTCTGGAAAACCTGTTTGCGAAAATTCAGAAAATATTAGTGAGGAGCAATTCCAAGAATTCTTGTCATTATTTCAGGAGAAACGTAATCGAAGTGTGGTGACGGAACAAAGGCAGCGAACATTTATGAAAAGTTATGTAAAACCTGTTATAAACGTAAAAGAAGATACTCAATCAGATACAACTAAAGTATCTAGTTTTAAAACTGCAAGAGATGAAATGAATTTGCAGGCAAAGCAGGCTCCAAATGTTAGTGGACAAAAACGAAAATTAGGAACAAGACGTGGTGTCACCAGTAAATTTGTATCTCCATTGTTATCAAATGAAAGGTACCCTTTCCTATAGGAGTTTAATATAATTTCTTTTATTCATTTTACTAGCAATGAAGATTCTACGTCAAAAAGTCAAGAATGGGAAGATCAAATTGAAGATGATCGTTTAAAAAATTTTGAACCTAGGATGATTGAATTGATAAAATCGGAAATCATGGATAAAGGACCTCCAATTGATTGGAATGACATAGCAGGTTTAGAATTTGCTAAGACTGCCATTCAGGAAGCTGTAGTGTGGCCAATGTTAAGACCTGATATATTCACTGGTCTTCGTAGACCACCAAAAGGCATACTATTATTTGGACCACCAGGAACAGGGAAAACTTTAATTGGTATGGTATTGGTGTTATTGTATAATTTTGTACATTTTCATTGTATGTAAAGTTGTGTGTTATATCTAATTTTTAAAAAGTTTTGGTAGAATTGTCTTCCTCAATTAGTTTATCTTTTGTGCTATAATTAATTATGTTCAGTTGTGCAAAAATAATGATTACAATCTTCAATATTATAGGTAAGTGTGTCGCCTCTCAAAGCAAATCAACATTCTTTAGTATTTCCGCTTCATCTCTAACATCAAAGTGGGTTGGTGAAGGCGAAAAGATGGTCCGAGCATTATTTGCTGTCGCTAGATGTCATCAACCAGCTGTAAAATAACAATGAATATATTTATATATTTGTTTCTTATTGATTTTAAAATTAGGTGATCTTCATCGACGAGATAGATTCGTTACTTTCGCAGCGCTCAGATACTGAACATGAAAGTTCAAGACGAATAAAAACTGAATTTCTCGTCCAATTAGATGGTGCCACCACCGATAACGATGAGAAATTACTTGTAATTGGTGCTACTAATCGTCCGCAAGAGTTGGATGAAGCTGCTAGAAGAAGATTTGTGAAGCGGTTATATATTCCGCTACCAGAATTACAAGTATGCGAATATTATATAAAGAACATACCTAACATATGTTTTAACTTTTATTATTTATTTTACAGGCAAGGCAGGAATTAATTGAACGATTAATGCTAAAAGAGAAACACCAATTGAATGCGGAAAATATTTTGGAAATTGCCCAACTATCTGAAGGATATTCTGGGGCAGATATGAGAAATTTATGTGCTGATGCTTCCATGGGACCGATTAGATCACTTGATATAAACCTGATACACCGCATACAGACAGCAGAGGTATTGTGGCAAATACGATAGAGTACATTATGTTATATATTTACTTTTCTTGTTTTAGGTGAGGCCTATTAATATGAATGATTGTCGTTTAGCCCTTTCAAGAGTTAAGTCAAGTGTGTCTCCCAATGATCTTGATCAATATGTTGTGTGGAACAAAACTTATGGTTCGGGAAGTTTATGTTGATGTTACATTAAGATATAAAGTAGATAAGACTTTATTTTTTCATGTTATGTTTATGAAGTTAAACTGTTAGGAGTAAAAAATAAAATATTTATTGTACATTTTTCCCAATTATTATATCATCAAGTATAATCACAATAATGCAAATATTAGCATTATTGTAGTTTGCAAGATACTTGGCTGCAATAATTTTTATGTGGAGGTATTGTCAATGAGAACTAAAAATTTGAAAACTTTTGAAAATCATCAAGTCAAGGAATAAGTTGCCCACCACATCTGTTTTATAAGATTTACACTAATATTGAAATAACAACATTCTATAGATCTTTACCAAGTTGTTGGAAGGATTGATAATCAAGAATGGACCGTATCACCTTGGAGATTATCCTGTGGGTTTTCTAGATCTAGGTAGTTTTGTGGTCAGAAATAATTCCACAGCTTACAGAGTAAAAACGAATGAGTGAGCAAATTTCCCCTTTGTTGACATTTTTTTTTATTATAAATTGTAAATGAAATTTATGCTATTAAAATTAGAATAAATACAAGCGTTTTAGTTAAATAAACATACAACTAAAATATGGTTTTATTCCTCCCAAAAATTACTTATGTTTCAATTAAAGTAAATTCTAAAATAATTTCTGTCTTTCTCTCTCTGTTCTCTATTAGGGATATTGTTTGCAGTAGCACCAATCTGTCATGTGGTTGCATATGTGTCATGTTACTACAATTAATGAAGGCCCATTATGTAGTGAGGTGTGAAATAACTATCTTTTTCTTTTATTCTTTAACACAGTATATATATTCCGTTTCCTTACAAGCTGCACATAAGTTACGTCATATAGTTCAAATGTTCGTTCTATCTTTTTTTTACCTTTTAAACCTCATAGGTTTGGTAGTAAATTCAAAGTAAAGATCTAACTCTGAATAGGCAACTTAAACTACATCCACACTTGAACGACAACTATATTTACTCTGTGATGTTTTTTTTTGTCGCCTCCCGGTATCGATGTGTGTTGCAGATGTTATAACAGTATGTATGATATTTTGCAAAATATAAAAAAATACTAATTAAGCATCTTGCACAACTTACTATTAAGGCTCTATTTTCACTCCTAACGAGTACACCCTAAACTAACGTCGGGTGTCTGTGTGTGTGTTTACCAGTATATTTACAAATAAATTGGATAACAGAGGGAACTAATAGTATTACCTACCAGTTGTCCATCATACTGCGAGATGAAAGAAGACGGCAATATACAAAATGAGATAGCACGGTCGTGACATAATGACAAATGCAGGGAAAGGGGCGCGAAGGGGTAGAGAGGGGTATAATCAGGTAGAAAGTGAAATTCGAATTGCAGTAATTGCTGCATGCATATTTACGTATCTACTCTGCGCTCGATTTGAAGTTGATGGGAAATTCAATTTGTCTTCATTCTTTTGCTCTCACTCTGTACAAGAGAAAATCTACAAATTGTATATGCATGTGTATGTTTATTCAATCGTCGCAATTTTCGTGTGCGTAAGATTACAAATCATTAGGTTGGCAATGCCGAGACACCGCGGCGATAATGTGTCCCTCTTTTAGCAAGTTGCCAAACCATTTGGAAAGTCCTCATGTGGTCCTCATCTACAGTTATCTGTTTCACTAACGGATACGTTTCTTGCAATAATCTTTTTTATTTAGCATACAATTGTTTTTATTAATGTATGCCGTGTTTATTCCCGTTTATATGCAGTGGACGAAAAAGTTTATAACTCTTGAAATACATTACTTAAAAATAAAAATAATATTTTTTTTATTAAACACGTAATTTCTGTCACTTACTCTTCGTCCACTAGTCTATAATTAAATGTAAATATTCCACTAATAATTTCTTATTTATAATCATTCCTCACAAAAATTATTGCAAGTAAAAATAACCCGATTTCAAACTTCCCACCAACAACTGAAAATAGCCCCTTAAGTGCTATTAATTAAATTCAATCTTTTCACATTTAAATAGTAAACTCGGCATCAATGTCTGTTTAAACGTCAAATTTGGCGGCATTTTAAATGTCATTACTTGCCCTTAAGTGACGTCTACTGATCAATACTTGACGCCAAGTGTCAAACTTTGCATTACTTGACGTTTAAACGTCAAAATTGGTCGCATTTTGATATTTAAACGTGAAACTGGTCATTATACTTGACGTTAATAAATGTAAAACCAAACTGTCAAATTCTCTTGCCGTTGACGATTAAACAAAATCGAGTTTAAAAAAGTAAAAACTAAAATAAAGGAAACGATTACAAATTTTTGAGGAGGTTTTCACGACCAATGCGAATAGTCAGAGAACCATTCCGGTATTCAACCATATTCAATTGATAAATGAGACAATTGGTGAATTGAAATGAAAGCTTTTTTAAGTTTATTCTAAAAGAGGAGTCTTAGCGTCATTCAAAAAATTCTATAAATCTATGAGGACTTATTGACACATCTCCCACTTTGTATTGCCGCGTGTCAACCGACTTTAGCAATACAATAAATCACAAATCTGTACACTTATTTCTTTTAATCAATATGCACGCTTGTTTGATGTAATATATCTCTTGACGAGCCGTAAAATAAATAGAAAACAATTAGGTCATTGTGGCACGCACGTACTTAATCGAAATCGCCTATAAACAGCCTAATAAGTTCTCTTTAGATTCATGCGCTTGGTTGAAACATCTTCGTTGATCTCCGCTACCACATACAATAGAATGAGATAATATGCGTGGAAGGAAGGAAAGTTGATGTTAGTAACTGATGTAAAACGTTCGGTTCGACGAAGGCTGCAGATACTTCTCGAGCCTTGACGAGATCTTTGGTGGTACAGCAGTCGCTACGTTAGAGAAGCAGCGGTTTAAAGAGTTAGTACAGTTTACCTCTCTTTTGGGAGAAGTAGCTGACCAACTGGTAAGAGTTTTTTGTTTTTATTATCTTTTAACTTTCTAAAAGGGGTGTTTCGTTGTTAATAAACATGTTTAACCGTTACAATTTTAATAACTTTAATACAATTTACTAAACATGTGTAAGTTAGCATTTATTGACTTGATTCATTTAAAAATTATAAAATTAGTTTTATAATCAATGAATAGTTATGTACATTATAAAAATGTGTGTAGGATCGGTGTGGGTTTATTAAAAAGGCAATATCAGGAATATTATCTGTTTTATATCAAATAAATGGAGGAAATGTTGATAGCAATGTCATGAAGTGCATGTATGACATAATAAGTTCAAACCGCTGATGCAGTATTAAATTAAATTTTTTAAATGGTATATTATTGAAGTACATACATACCAATTCGATTAAATTGAATCTATTTATAATTGACGAAATCGATTTATTCTGTTTTTGTAATATTTATGCGAGTTACCACCTTGTTGCCAAAATAGTAGTTTGAATGTAGCAGATACAAATTCGAAAAATTTAGTTTTGATAAATATTGACTTTCATCACTGATGTCTCTGCAAAATTTTGTTGGTTTTGTGTTTCTTGCCAGACGAAATGTCAATGGGACAAAGGGGGGATGTTTATCCAACTGTGTTAACTTCTGCAAACAATATGCCGTTCCGAGTTGTATATTAACTTAACAAAAAAATAGTTATTTTGCTACGTTATAAATGCGAACATCTTTTGTTAGGATCTTTTTGTGGTTTGACCAGTGATAGTTTACCTATATTTGAAAAGTATTGTTTACAAATATCATTTTTATACATCAACAAAATGAAATAAATGAAAGCTGCTGTACTCAGAAGTCCTGATGCGCTCTTAATTAAATAGCTGTTCATAGAAAATGCACCACAATGATAGTTTACCACTTTTATAACTACAAAATCGCATATTGTTTGCTGAATCGAATCTTATACAATTACATAATTAAAAAATGATAATATTATATATACACATAGGTTCTAGAAAATATCCTTGTGTTTAATCTACTTGCTTTAAATAGTAAAATTGCTAAATTTATGAACGTTAGTGTAAAGTTATCAAATATTATTAAACTAATAACTACTATCAAAATTAACGAATACGCAAAATTATAAACAGATAACATACATTTTTCGTGATTCTTAATCTCAATAAAATAAGCTGCAATTGCGTTGTCTTGCGGACATACCAGTTGTTTACATTTGACTTGGGTGACCTATTAACAACTACACACATATAAGTTCAATGTTTTTATTTTGGCCGCGTTAATTTATCCAACCGCATTTAGTTATGCAATTGGGTACGTTCATTATTTAAGGACATATCAGCTTCTTTAGGACAATTCATTGTCGTGTGCACATACGCAGATTTTGTGCTGTAAGCATTAATACATTTATGTACTTACATGTATATGTATAG
Source organism: Popillia japonica (assembly GCA_004785975.1). Classification (NCBI taxonomy): domain Eukaryota; kingdom Metazoa; phylum Arthropoda; class Insecta; order Coleoptera; family Scarabaeidae; genus Popillia; species Popillia japonica. The sequence goes on from SMLS01072385.1 coordinate 6,723, forward strand.
GTGGCCACGTATTATGTAATTTTTAATAATAGTACCTATTTGCCAAATTGAAAGACACAATTGTTTGCATACCCATTTCCTTCTTAGTTTGATTTATTTTCATGCAATATCTTGTATTAGTACTGATGTTAACTGCATTTATTGTCATTTTTTCAGTTTCCATCTATCAGTCTTTAATTTTCCACAATTTAATCTGGTATTGGTCATTTTTTCTTTGAGTGCTTGATAGTAAATTACTTTCTCGCAATTACAATTCAGAATTATTGTTGGAACGCTATTCAGGTCTACTGCACCTATAACTTAATTGCCAATAATAGTGATTTACTTTTAACATCATTTTATTTCATATTCTTATCATTAACCGAAACGTTTTGGGCAAACTGACTTGACTACAAAGCTGCTAAGTAGACAACAATTTCTTCCCCAGTAAACAAAATTCAATAATGGCGCAATTATTTTTAGTAACTTCAACATAAACGTATAAAAAAACTATCCATCTATATAAATTTGTTGGTAATTTCATGCTTCAACGTTGAAGTTACTAAAAATAACTGCGCGAAAATTAAATTTTGTTTACTGGGTCCAACCAATTCCTACCAATCAATTTTCAGTTCTAACCACTCAAATTGTTAAACAGCTACTAGGTATATGAGATGTTATACTACGGATTGTGGTAGCTGCAATATTTACGGAATTTAGAAATTGAAAAAGGCTTTCAACATCGTCAATTTTTTTTCCAAAATGAAATATAATAGGAATTAGTGCAGTATTTAATACTGTGATGATCTTTCAGTTTGTAAAAGTCATGTTTGGTGAAAGGAACGATGATTTTATTGTTTCTAATTTGTGATCAGTGTGAGGATATACGGAGCAGTCCATAATAAACAAAACCTTCCTGTTTTGACAGTTCCACAACCTAGTCCATTCACGATGAGTTCATTAAGAGCCTTTTCATATCTTCTGCTACGTTTTTTGCCTTGGTAACATTTTTTTATCATTTTTAAAGGCTAATATTTTATTTCCTAGTATACTGAGCCCTGATACAGCTAAATTTTGCTCTCCAGCAAATCTGAATTGCTTTATAATTGTAGTATTAATCTAACATGGACTGTCACTGTGCAAAAATTGTACGTGTTCCTCGCATGTCAGCTGTCCCATTTCGATTTTTTTATATAATAATAGCAGTTCTAAATAGAGCAATAATAATAAAAAATATTGACCATAATTCTAACCAAATCTTGGCAAAATTATGGTGAAATCATTTCTATTTCTCTTGAATATTTTACTTAAGTTTGTTCCAACAAAATATTTTGGTGACACCTCTTTCATTTTGGAGGTACTAAGACAAGCTGGTACCTGATGGTACTACTACAATTGCTGCCTATACCGGTCGTTTTGAGAAATAGGTTAAATAAAGCCGTGAAGAGGTAAGGGGTATGAAAATTCGCTAAGAAGTGGGGACGCGTATGAGTCTATGAACGGTGTACTCTACAATATTGGTGGGGACGTAGCTCCCTTCGCCTCCTCCCCGCTTTAAATATCCTATGACTCAAAACGACCGGTATAATTTGTAGGGCTTTTTATTTGAGTTGTGGCATGTTTGAGTTTAAATATTTTATCAGCAACCAGCAGTTTTTTTGCAATGAAATAAAACTCTTGGTTTAACGTGAATGATATGCTGACACAATCTATTATAACCCGTGCACGTCTTTTGCGACTTTTTTATTGCCAACACACACTTTAAATAATCTAACTTCATTACTCAATTCGCACATTGCAGGCATGTTATTGTTGATAATATGGCCGATTGTTGTGTTTTTCTGTGCATATTATTTTATTTCTTCTTTTGACCATTTATTGGCTTAGACAACACCATTTTAAGAAGTGTTCTTTTGGAACCAAAAACTATTTACATAGCTTCGAAACTCTGTACTAAAACCTTTAAGAACGAAGCAATTTAATGTTTTCTAAGAATATCAAGAACTGTATTCAAAGATTTCATTAAGAAATCCAAGTAAAGTGGGCTCGTTGACTAATCAAATAAATTGACCTGTTTGATTTTGCTCTCATCTAATTCGGACCCAAGCTCTCCAAAACAAAACAAAAGAAAACATTGCAAAAAATAGAGGAATGTATTTAATGTAGCAGTTGATTGTTTGGTAGGTAATAGTTTCAAAAAACACAAGAACAAACCTTCCCTGAATATCAAACAAGTTTTGTGACATTCCAGATGCGGTTTTAATCGTTTTATAGTGACAATTATTTATTTTAAATGCTTGTCAAACTGACACTCGCTTCGTCGCTATGCAACAAGCATTCGTGAAATTATCGATAAATTCAAAGCTCTTATGGTATTACTACAGATAATTCGTCGATAATAGACTTATTATCTTCCAATATCTTGCGATTTAACACCGTTAGACTATTTTGTTTCCTTATTTAAAAAATTTGTTAACTAATTTAATTATTGTACGATACCGTAATAAATGTCAATTTTCTGTGTGTGCGTGTCATTTTCCCGTTTCTCAAGCTTCTACAACAAAACTATTCTGACTAACTGATTGATCGTATCTATTGCTTGTTGTATTGGATTTTTTACTTCCTTTGTTATTAATATAATTATATCTGAGTTATGAGTTAATAAATCCACTCTTGATTAACGTTCACAATATTTTTAATTTTCCGCCAATCCGTAGCAGCAAAAATGTCCTGATGTGATGGTGTCTTTTCAGTTTACTCCTCCGAATTAAAAAACAAACAACGTCAAACATTGGCAAAACTTTGTAGCTATTTTTAGTTGTTACGTTTTAATTAATTAGATGGAAATCTAGAGATATGGTCTGTCACTGCATATTTCTGCGTACGTGATGTATAGTGCATGTATTGTGTTTCTTTTTTCTGCTGCTAAATACGACGATGAGTACATATTACATCCGATTACATCTGTAGAAAACATTTAAAAATTTATCGTCCCATATCCTGTAATATTATCACTCAAAAAGTTATTTAACATAAACATCATTGCGATCGCATGAGTTTATTATATATTTATAAACAGCGATATGAGAGAACAAAGATGGCCTAATTTTGCATCGTTGGAAAAAAATTTGCGACAAACAGTTTTTATAATTCTCAGTATAGATCACATTTATGCTTGTGTTGATGATAATACATGCTTTATATACATAAAAGTATCTAACAAAGCAAAATTATGTTTTAAAAACGTTTTTGTTGAGTGCAATATTTAACCTGTGCCGTTTAAGAAACTTCTTGTACTTGTTAATTTATCTGGATATTGTACGTATACATTAAATAGCAGTCTTCGAATCTCCGAATACAGTAGAGACCTTTCTTCTTTTAGAATACAGCTGACACTTGTATTCATAGCAGACGTTTAAAATAAATAAACAGCGATTGTATATATTATACCTTCTCGACTTCTCACTTTCGACAGTTTGTAAACTAAAATCTAATTTTATAGAATATGTCCGCATCCGCTTACAGCGAAATCGGTAATACAATATAAGTATTTAACGGTTAACGCTCGTGAACTAATTTCGCGTGATAAAAAAAGAAAGAAACGATGATATAATTTCTGATCGAAGACGAATTTCATTAGAAAGATGAGATATGCTGTTACCACATTGTAATCAAATTGGAACGCGAAATTCATAATCTGTATGCGTGTAACAAGAAACGAAGTGCGACATAATTCCAGTACTCAAGCTCGCTGATTTTGGTTGGCGACCATGACTCGAAATAAGGAATGATGTCATCGCGCCGGGAAATGTACTTACAAACCGTTTGTTTAGAGCATATGGTCAATAAAACAGTCTCAAAATAGAAATTGCAGTAATAATTATTTGTCGTTAATCATAGAGCAAATATATATATACTGACAATGAGTGAATTGAATTGAAATTTTGTTTAGTTTTATTTCAATTTTTACTTATTTCTCTCGATATTTACCATGGAATTCATAAAGCATAGTATTGAATCAGTCGCAAAATAGTTTCATTCAAAACGAAACACTATTACGCATATTTTCTATCGTTAAGATATAAGTTGTGTATATAGAGTATGACATTATTTGATAATTTATCATCATTTTTCTCTGACCTCTTTCGATATCTACAAGTTTATGTTATGGTTTGCTTTATAAAAAGATAAATTGCCGGCAGTCGGAATAAGGATCTATTTTTATAGACGCATGGTTAGAATATTGGACAAATCACGAGATTTGGCTTATCCAGAAACGGTAAATATTTGTCGATTATGTAAACTTGCGGGCAAAAAGGAGAATATTTGTTCTCACACGCCACATTCAAACAAGAAAAGCCATGCATTAAGAATATCAAATTATGTATTAGCAAATTAATCGTTCTAATTCGTTTTTATTTCTTTTACAGAATACACAATGAAGTATCATATTCTAGCGGCTATTTTACTTCTAACTCTTTTAATCTGCGACGGGCTAGCATCGGAGAAACCGGTAAATACAGTCCGCTTCTATATGTATATTACAAATTTTATTAAAGCAATTTTTCTGTAGAGAAAACACAAGAAAGTGAGACGATCTAGAAAACCGGCTCTAAATATCGACACACCAGAAAATCTTTCTAACACTGTCGAAAGTGAAGAAAATGCGCCGGAAGCCGAAGTAGTACCTCCTGAAGTAGACGACGTCATCGACAATAGAGTACCTTTCGTAGGTAGGTCTTAATATTTTCTAGTTTTAACGGTTTTGAAAACAAATTTTTTATTAGATCCATGTGCTACCGTACATTGTGGAGCCGGCAGAGTTTGCCAAATGGACGAGGACGACGAACCGATGTGCGTTTGTATTCCTGATTGCCCCGTCGAAGTTGAACCGCGCAGGAAAGTCTGCTCCAATCATAACCAAACTTGGGATTGTGATTGTGCGGTCTACCAACATCGTTGTTGGTGCGATGTTGGTGATGAGAGATGTAAAGGAGACAAGTTTAAACATGTCCACATCGAGTATTATGGTGAATGTAGAGACATGCCGGTGAGTTTTTGTAATAGTATTTGTTTTACTACAACAGTCACGATTTAGTTTATTTTCTCTATAATGCTATCCTACCCTACAGTTCTTTTTTTCTGAGATTTTAATTAGCAGTACTTTTTACCTTGATATGTTGGTGATCCATAATGTTTTTGACCCAGATGGGAAAGCCTATGATTTGGGAGTAAATCCCGATAGTACTATTTGGGGAATTAATTAGAATTAGTGCATAGATCACCCATTATACAACAGCGCAGTAGTGTATTATTGTAGTATCCGGATTTTACTCGTAAATCACACGCTTTAATTATTAACGTCTTCGCAAGCTGCATCTTTAATAGATTTGTCTCCAGATGTTTTCTTAAATGATTCACGTTGAAACCATATGTGTAACTGTGTGGTAGATATTTAAAAATTCAATATACATATTTATTTTCACCAAACTGTATACTAAACTGTACTACTAAGTTCTCTTCTTTAATTATATATTACATAATATGTTTATAAAATGTTTTATCGCCAAAATATATGATTAAGCTATGAATGTCGTTTTCGTTTTCAAATAGGTATATCGCATATACAGTGAGCTTAATACAACGCTGTACATGCTTTAGATTAAGTACAGCTAACGTTTTCTGAAAACCATAGTTGCGTCAGTTACGTAACATAATTTGTGTTATTTCTGTTAGTATTAAAACGTTAAGTTTGTTCGTAGAGTGTAGTAGAGTCTTTTAGTTACTATACACAACAGAGGAAAAAATTCAATTTTATACGTGTTATTTAGAAAAATCATCGTATCATCAGCTCTATTTAATGTCCAACTTGAAAACTTTACGATCTACAAGATTAAGCGTAATAACAGAATATTTGCAATTAAATGTTGTGGTTTATGTCGAACACGACAAGTGCGCAACATCTAGAAAAATTGCTTCGGAAATGGGCATAAGCTCGCAGGGCCGTTTTAAAGATTTTGAAGAAGCACAAGTATAAGTCATTTGAGTTTCAAATGCATCAAGAATTAAGGCCACACGATTATGAAGAAAGAATACGTTTTTGTGAAAATTTATTTCAGAAAATAAATATTCATAACGATTTTCTCAAAAAAATCGTCTTCACTAGCGAGGCAACATTTATTAAACACGGGGAACGTAATCGCCAAAACTGTATACAGTTTTGGCGTACCTATAGGTACTGCTTGAAGGAAAATTTTCATTTGTGCAACGTAACGAGGACGCAGTATCCTGAAAAAGTAAATGTTTAGTAAATGCAGAATAATATTGTCAATTACTACGGAACGAAATTATTCCTAATCGATGGATCGGAGAAGGGGAAATAATTAGTTGGCACCAAGGTCTCCAGACTTAAATTCATTGAATTTATTTTACTGGGGAAGGGTGAAATCCTCAGTGTACAACAATGTTCCTCTAGGCAACATTGAAGAACTCAAAAATAGAATTCAGGGGGCTTCTCAGAAAATTACCCCAAAAGAAATAAGCAACGGTTTAAATGAATTTTATAATAGATTAGGCTACTGTTTGGCTGTTAACGGCCTGCATCATAATGTTGGTATCTCGAACGCATTTGCGTGCGAAAACGGGCCATTAAAACACCGGGGTGTTTTAAAGTCGCCTAGGCAACAACATATATACTGTCATTACATATGACAGTAATCGCCCTACAATAGCATCCATGTTTCGTCCACAGTGTGGTAATTCTTGTTTGTCATCCAAGCTAATAATTTCTCATATTCTTTATAATATGCAATTTTTGATTTTTGTGAAATTAATTTCAATTCGGCTTGCTCAGCTAATCGTTCAACTTCCGAAGAAATCTCTCCACTCATATTGTCCATTCTAAATTCACGAAATCTGACATAAATGTCATAGCAACCAATCAACAATAATTGCTAACCCTTTCTATGTTCATTCGTTCATTATTACAAATTACAAATTAGAACCACACGCTACTTTAGGCATATTTTGGCGACGAACGCGGTTCGTATGGTTTTGGAAGCTTTCGTTTTGGCGATGAACTTATGACGTCACATTGAACACGGTTCGACGAACACATGGACACAGGTTGAGAGGAGTGTTTGAAATCTGCGTTCGTTAATATTGACGTTTCTAGATAAAATCCGTACAATACAGATGGCGTCAAGTCGAGTTTTTACATTCAGTTTGAGGTTATTACAGGTTATTGTTCATATTATTGGTACTCATCATATTAAATATATTATAAAAACTATAAAATCATGGAAATGCCAATACCAAAGGATGCGTACGTTATCGATTTTAAAGAGGGTTGTTATATTGTTGAAACATTTTTAAGAAATCTGTATTTAAATAATGTGGCAACCATTCTTCATGCATTCTTCATAATAGTGCGTTTTTCATGAATAATGCTTTTGCTTTTTTTTGAAAACTTGCCGTTTTCACAAAATTTTCTCCAGCTTGTTTAATATCGTCTTGCATTACAATGCTACAATTGTCCTCACCATATATTTCATTCGCAATTATATACTATGTTAAGAGCTTTTGAATTAATTTTTGAATAAGTTCGGTAACTGTCAATAATTTTAATAACAAAAGCTTAGGTTAGTTTTTTCAGTGAATGGAGCATAATTAGGAACACCACGTTTTCGCGCAAACTAACATGATGTCATCATTTCATTAACCGTGTTCAAAAATTTTATGAACCGCGTTCGTCGCCAAAATACGCCTTTTGTAAAATGCACCAAACTTCTTTTTTAAACATGTCGCGCGTGCTTTAAAGGCTTACTTATACACTTATAATATAGGTACTATTTTCTACAAACACCGTTAAAAGTTGACATTTTGACACGGCTAACTTCACTTAAAAACGCGTTTTTATAGCATAGCGTGTTAAAAAGACCACTTCACTAGTGTTCAAAGCAGGTTAAAAGTAAATGACAGTTTGTCAAAAATGCCAAGAGAAAATTCCGTACATATCAAATGATTTTTATTACAATGAAAATTACGATTATGTGTGTCCAAGATAAGGACCCTAAGCATGGGAATCTCAGTACCTGTAGGAGATACAGCTTAGGTTAAAGTAGGAAAAAGTTGCGTTCTTTGAAGCTTATTTACATGCCGTGTAGAAACTTGAAAAATTTTCATGGCCTGCTGAGATATTTGGGAGAAACGGGAATTTAACGGGATTTGGGTTTTAGGTTAAATTAGGAACTTTTTCCTAATTTAACCTAAGCTGTATCTCCTACAGGTACTGAGATTCCCATGCTTAGGATCCTTATCTTGGGCACACTGTATATTCTTTTTTAGATCTTGAGGGCAACAAATCTAATGTCGCTTTATCAGCGGCTTCAATTATTGCACTCGGTATTACTTCATTTTCTTTATTAATACACGAACTCATCTTTTGTACAAATTGTGAATTTGACGTAATTTAATGGTTGCGTCCAGTTGTGTCAAAACGTATTCAGCTGTCAGATTTGGTTAGTGGGGTTTCATTATATTTTATAATAAAAATTGTGTTTGTAGAAAAAATATTTTACGATACACGTGTTTTGATTATTATTTCACTCGTGAAATAAAATAGCACTTTTAACACTTAACTATTATTTCTGTAAAACCACAACAACATTAACTAAATTCACAATGTACGATTTTGAATTATTCAGTAACTTCGTGTAACACACCATACGCATATAATATGCACATCTATTGAATAGTCTCCAAAAGAACGTCGGTTAGATATGTGCAGCGTTAAGCTCACTGCATATGCAAGAGTCAATTTATAAATAGATACGTCCCAAAAACGTTAAAACTAAATAATCGTAAACCTCAATTACAAATTTGAACCGCAAATCCTACAAAATAAAATCTGTAAATGGTTATTTGAGTTCGATATGCGGTTTTACTTTTGCACAACACTCTCTATTTTCTTACTTGCGTATAACCAAGATGTAACAATTAATATTGCAACCTAAATACACTGTATTATGCTCGTTTGTTACCGCTAGACAATAAATTCTGCGTAAAAAGTAGCATTACTATTGTCACATGAATTTCATCTTTTCATTAATTTCCCGTACTTTTATTCTTCAGGATTGCACCAAAGAAGAAATGTCAGATTTCCCACGTCGCATGAGGGACTGGCTCTTCAACATCATGAGGGATTTAGCCGATCGTCAAGAATTACCTGCACGCTACAAGAAATTGGAACAGGAAGCTGAAACCAATCACACTCGCCGTTGGACGAACGCCGCAGTTTGGAAATGGTGTGATCTCGATGGGCATCCTCATGACAGGTAAATCCTATAACCTACATATATGAGTTACCACTAATTGTGTTTCATCCACTATACTTATTTGTTACAGAGCTGTATCTCGCCATGAACTCTTCCCGATTCGAGCCCCATTGATGGCACTCGAACATTGCATCGCGCCATTCTTAGATAGTTGCGATTCTGATAATAATCATCGAATCTCGTTGAAGGAATGGATAACCTGCTTAGAAATTGAGGAGGTAATATTATTCTGATTTTATGAAATGTAATAATAAAAAAAAAAACGGTTTTTTACAGGATGTATTAGAAGATAAATGCGAAGATATAGAAGAAGCTTTCTCACACAACATCTAAACGAAACTGTGTATATTTTTTATAACATTAAAATTTTCTAATATGCAGAATATAAAGGTGCTATTTTTTAAACATTAGTGTATAATATTGCCATTGTCTATGTGTTTATAACAATGTGTACTATGAGTATTTTTAAATGTAAAATTTACATTACTATTGATCACTGCCTTAAATTTTTTAAATATATGTGAGTACATAAAACTAATGTAAGCTAAAGAAATCTTAATAGAAAAGCTTATTTTAATATAATTATTGTTTTATTGTGAGGAAGACGAAGCTATAATGCTATAAGTTAAATTGTGCCAAATATTTTTTTAATAAAAGTTCCTTCCAATCTACACATTTCCGTAGTTAAAATTATTTTTTGTATAAAATATTTGTAATTAGTTGTTTATAATTCTAATAAATATATGATATATTACATTTTTTTGTCCTTAATATTAACTATCCGGAATTCATTATTTTTCTTAATTTTAATATATTTCCTTTTCTTTTTATTACATCCCACTGCAACAGCAATACATTAACTAGGTTGTAGCGGCAGTAGGCCATGGTCAAAATCATAGTAACAACTGATAACAACATTAGCTGTCAAAAATATTGTTGTGAAATAAATGTCGCGTCGCAATAAGTAGAAAAAAGAAACTTGGTGGAAACATTTATATAGAAGAGGTGCTCAAAATGTTAAAAGTTAATGCAATTGACTGAATTCCGGAAAAATGCATTAATGAGACAATAAAGAGGATAAAAAATGGGAGCGATAAGAGTAGTGGACGAGTTTCCGGAAGACCGTGTAAAGCCCGTTGTCCATATCAAAGAGAAATGTGTAGCGAGAAATAATAACGATATGCAACGAGAAATGTGTATGAGAAATGACTATCCATATCAGCGAGAAATTGAGGTAGTAAATAGTTTCATTTATGTTTCATACATAATATTTGCAAACATGCAGTCGAGTAAAACAAAATGTATTTTGCAGAATTTGATAGATTCGGAGTCGGAAGACGACGAAGTAAGTTCACTGTTAGTAATTATGAATAATCGTAAACGAAAACATCGGTTTTGGATAAATTCTTATATTTTATCAAGAGAAACAAAAGGTGAATTTTTCACATCAATTCCAAATTTAGATGACGAAACTTTTCGGCGATAGAAATATTCACATCAAAGCGAAGAAATATAAACTAAAAATTCTCACAAATTTCGCCGGCCTCGCTCGTATTAGTACGGACTACCTCGCTCCGTTCCGTTCATATGGACATGGTACATTTAAATTAATAGTTTCGAAATACACATTTCACATTTTACATTTCTCGTTACACATTTCTCTTTGATATGGACAACGGGCTTAACGCTGTAACGCTTTAGTGCGACTAAATCCGCACCTAGAGTTTCGAAAATTGACTAACAGATTTTGAAATCAACGTGAAATAGTGAAGAGTTTCTCCAGAAACCGTTCGAATAGATTTTTTATCAAGAAGGTAATTTTAATGATGTTTTTATATCTGACGAAAGTTGTTTTTAGCTTGATTCAAATTATCTAAAAATTTTATCAAGAGGAAATGTTACCTTTAAAATTTTCAAATTTTCCACTAAAATAATGGTTTGTGAGCATTTTACACCTCTCAGTATAATTGATGGCACCGCTATAATAGGAATTTTATTATTCCTGATATTATAGGAATGAGTAGATACTATTATTTTCATCCATGAGTCTATTCCATATAATAACTAAGCTTGAAATTCAGAAAAGTAAACAATCTTTAAGGTGTTAATATCCCTAAAACTCTTTAAATGTCTAATCTTAAGCAACACTATTCAATTTAAATATTAAGACTACACAGTGTTCGACCCACTTTAAGTTGAAAGAAAATGTGATGCCTAGCAATTGGGCCGTCCTTGCATGGGAAATTATTCATTATATGAATATTCGGATAAGAATTAATTTTTTTTGAATTGTCTGGAATATAGTATGTATTTGGTTTTGTTGAAATTCAAAGAAAGTCCGTTTGCACAAAACCAGTTATACATTTTTTCAAGTATGGCAGGTAGTATCGTCAGCATAGCAAATCAAGTAGTAATCAAATAAGAAAAGAATGGGACCAAGAATAGATCCTTGCGGAACGCCTATAATAGACGATGGTAAAAAGGAAGATCTAAACTTTCATTATTACAGCAATTTACATTAAAATCATTTGAAATAATTATTTGAGTATTTACCGTAAAATATTTTTCTAACAGTAAGCTTAAATTTAACAAAAATACAGCAAAATGGCCGTTTGGAGACCTATAAATAGTAAATATGAAAATGGTTGTTATCAATACATATTTTAGCGGCACATATTTCGAGATCTTTTTTAATAGCAACTAATGAAGCATTTAAATTTGTCTTCGGCCAAATAGCCCACCCACCACCCTTACTAATCGACCTTGAGAAATGATTGATTAAGTGATAATCCTTATTATTAAATACAGACAGTTTATCACATCTAAGCCAGGTTTCAGTTAAGCAGATAATGAAAGGTTTAAACGAATATAAATATACTTCTAAATCATTAGTCTTATTTCTAATACTTTGGCAACTTAGCAGAAATATTAAACAATTTTTGCAATTATTACTATATTTATAACTAACTGTGTTTTAAGTTTTGCTGGTTTTCTGTCGAAAGCGGGAAAAAAACGGTTGATACCTGTATCCCTCGGCCACAGTCCAGGATCTAGAATTTTATCTATGTAATCCACATAAACAGATACTTTAAAGATGAATACTCCTCAGGATATTTTGAATCAAGTTTCCCTAATTTTGCATTAGCGATATTTTTTGTTTCTAAATAATTCGAAAGTTCATCAGTCGTTAAACTTGGATCTAACCGAAGTACGTGGAAATGTGCATATCTTGACAGCCTTAATTTTGCAGTTATTTATTAGTCATTATATATTATATTAGTTATTTTGGATTTAAAATTGCTAGTTTGTTTACTAGCATCGATATAATGTCATACTTTTATCTACACTATAACTTGGATGCAAGAAACAAAACTTAGCAACAATTCCACGGCCGCAGCAGCTTCCTCTGATCTTATAGTCTCATAGAAAACATATGGGGATTCATGAAAATTGAAATAGAACGAGCAGCGCACGCAATAAAGATTTAATTCGGTTAGGTTTACAACCCTGGTCAACCACTACTGAAAAGTATAGCAGCGACGTAGTTTCAGGAGTACTTCAACGTTTAGTTAAGTGGTTAGAGTTAAATGGAGGTTGTATTAGTAAATTACTGAGTTTATGCTTTCCCTAAATGCGTATTGAATACGCATTACGACTATAATTCGGTTCTAAGTCCTGTAGCATAAACACCTCTCGATGCGCATTATAGCACGAAATGCGAATTGACGAAATCCTGATTTCAAGGGTGGTTTAAGAATAGCGGTTTGGTTGTATAAACGTTTAATTCGAATTCAAAATGTTAAAGCAGGTTATCAACAGAACGTAAACGAACGACATATCACATATGAAAAATAGGTTGTGTTGTGTTGGCATATTACATATCGGACAACTATGCGCGCCGCGCAATATGTGTACGACATACAACAGTACAATTAAGGTTATGGTTACATCATAGCATTTGTTACAAACTTAAACGATTGGCAATAACCCTTGTAAACCCCGGCTAATTCGAAATATTTCGATGCGTATCATTTATATTGCGCATTACGAGAAAAGCATAAACAGATTAAGGTTTCGATCCGTACTTATTAATTAGCATGTTCTAATGCGCATCCAGAAAGCATAAACGTAGTAAATGAGATGAATTATTTCTTGTCTTATTATTATTCAAGTAGGCAATAACCGTATAATTATAACTGTGCATCTTGTTTTCTATATTTTGCTTGTGCTGTAGGTGGAATATTATTATCTTCCTTATTTCAATGACATATTTTATACATACTTTGCTGTTCTGTCAGTTATCTATACAATCATTTTGCCAGCTAACTGTTAGCTCATTTTTCACTGTCCACTATTAATCGTATTTGTTATTAGTTTTAATTAATAATTTTTGTTTGGATCTTAACATAAAATTCTCATTTTTTATAAAATTTTATTTATTGTGGTTCAACCGCTACACACTTTTCAGCTTTACTGTTTTTGCAGAAATTCGAATTACAGACTGATTTTCGCCTAACCATAGGCAAAAGTCTAAACGCAAAGCATCATCGTCAATCCGTTTGTACGGTTTAATTGTGTATTCTTTCAAAATTCTTTGTAAATGAGATTGGCTAATTAAATGATTAAATGCGTAGACCTTTCTCGTAAAGATAATTTCAGATTTGTTTCTCAGAATGTAAAGTCAGTATTGTAACAGTGCCTTCTTCATCTTGTAGCCTTTTTCATTTCTTGGCGTCATTACCTGTTCTTTCATATTCACATTAGTAAATCTCTGTTGACATTGTGGTGGCATCCAAATCATAAATGGACCAATACATTCAATAATATTAGCTGTATTTAGTCACTATTTTTCCATTATAATATGTTTGTTGAGAAGCAACTACGACACGAAATTACAAACCTTGTACTGACTGTAACTACAGCCTTTTCATATTGAACATTTTAGTATGTAAATAAACATAACGATATAAAGGCGACACAGCCAATTTTAAAAGAAAATGTTTACTCTATATAATTATTAGTTGGGCGTGAGTCATTACATTACTAAGAATGTATACGCACAGAAAAATTGAAGTACCTGCATCGAAAGTTATTCATCAAGCTTGCCCGCTGCGTTTGATAGCAGTAGCGCACACATAAATAAGAAACCTAGATTGTAAATAAAATTCCTTCGGTTTGTCTGACTATTTAGCTGTTATTATTCTGTTTGTTTGTAACAATAAATATAGTTGGGGCCATTTGTTATAGGTATAGGGTGTATTTTTTGCTAATTCCCCCATATAATTGTAAATAAAACTCAGAAAAAGATTTGCAATATATTATAATATTTTATATTCATATTAAATGCTTCTCTCTTTTACCCTAACCGCGGCTTTTACTCTTTTGGGTATAGTTGCAACGCATTTAAATCAAATTTTCGGGGATGTAGAGACCATTCCCGCAGAATTCGTTCTTTGAGCTCTAGTTTTGATGACCGCTTGTGTCGTTGAATACTTTTCCCTAGAATATGCCACACATTTTCAATGTACACGGGGTCTGGTGGCTGCGGCGGCCAATCTAAGAATCGTATCTGATTGTCCGCGAGTCACGTATGAATTTGGCGAGTATTTCACAATGTTTCACAATATGCATGCGCCTCTCGCACACTTATGTACCTGTCTCCAACACCATGTGACGGTGCACCATACTTTACAACAGAGATAATAAATACATTGTCACAAAGCATATACATATATACATACATATTCGCTCTTTCGTTCGCTGAACGTGCCGACTTCCAGTTGGACTGTACATTTGTAATATTATGCACACCACGGATATTAGAATTTTAGTTATTTTGTATGTATTCGGACTTAAACAACAAAGTTCTTAAATCTACATCTGATCATATCACCTTTGCCCGATCGATGGTCCAATTTTCATATCTTTTTCGCCCACTAAATGCGCTGTGTTGTTTGTTAGCTAGCGAGCACAGGTCTCGATCTCACGGCTCGTATTGCAATTTCATCCATTTCATCTTCGTGGAAATAAACCTTATACGCGTGTAGAATATTATACTTTATCCACCCACAACAATATATGTTCAAAAAATACAGAAGATATTTTAAGAGAACAATATTTTTTTTATTAATAATGACGTTTTAATACACAAAAGATTGTCACAAGGACGAGCTTTTTTGCGCTCGCTGCCAATCCATAGAGCTTTTGTATCACTTTATTACATCGTATTTACCCCTTGACTTGTTATGTAGGACACTTACTTTTGCAGCACTAACCGCTAATTTTGAGATTTCTAACGGTGTACAAGATATATCATTTAAATCTAATTCATTATTAGACATTTCTGTCATGATACACACTAAATACCTCACAACACAATAAATTCAATTCAACTGATAATACAAAACAGTGACAATGGTAGGTACTTGTACTTACTAAGTGTCAAATTTGACACAACAATTGAGTAATATCTATTATTCCATTGAACTTGTATTATTATTCAATATAACTACAAGTAATGCAGGACATTACTTGATAAAAACTGTGTATATTTACCTATATTACTTAATAGTTGTGGATAAAATTTATTACTTGGGACTGTACACATATTTCCAAGGAAAATAGCGTGTCCGACAAAATTTCATTACTGCGGAACGTATATTTTTCTATATGAGGGCATAATTTGGTCAGATTCCGTTTTATGGCCCAAATTTGCAATTATATAAGATTTTTAACATTCAAATTTTATTAGCGCCCACTTAAGTCATTTTTATCTAACATACATACCTGGCGTACCTACGAGACTATTCTGTCAAATACAGCGACAATGCTCCAGACAACTCCAAACCGGTCTAAACACGTTATATCTTGCTTAGTTATTTTTTTAATGATTCAAAGAATGTCCGTTTTATATACACCACATTACAATATTCCAATACCGATTTTCTCAACATTTAACCTGAATTTCCTGATGTAATATGGTTACAATTAATTCAAATATTGCTGCAACAATAATTAACCCCAACACTCTCAACGTTTTAAAACAACCCTGTAGTTATTAAGTGGAATTTGCAACTAAACTATGCTTGTTTATGCAAAATTCAAACATAAATCATACACAAACATGTTAAAAAGTATTAAAACGAAAGGAAATGGTTGTATGATAAATTCCTATTACATTTCCACTTATGGAAATTTCATTGTTTTATCCATTTTATCTCAACGACGATTGTTCAGCTAATAGGTCAGTACGGTATTAATAAGATAGGTATGGATTATTAATCATATTGAATTAATTAATGATGCAAATGCATCTTAATACGAATAGTGCATTCTATTATCATTTATGTTCAAATTACTAGATAAAATTAAGATTAAAATTTTACATAATTGCACATTTAGTTAAATATCTGCAATAACCAAAGTCAAATTAATGAATTTTTAAAATTGGTTTTAAAATTTAAGAAAATGAGAATAATTTTATCCTATTGTTTACTAAGTACAGTTAATAATAAAATACACATTATGTATAAGCAGATAAATATAGTCGAACTATTCCGGAAAATATTAACCGACCGTTAGATATTTTTCCCTCCAATTTTTAATAGACGCTAGCTGTATGCTTCGTTTCCCTCAAAAGGTCGATAATCGCCATCTTGATCGGTATGAATTTTTAACATTCATTGGCTGACAAGCGTCATGTGACGGTCTCGACGCTTGCGCACACGTATTTTTTGGTCGTTTGGCGCGCGTAGCTTACTTTCTCAAAGCTGTTTGTTGGTGTTACATCGTAGAGCAAGTGTGCAATAAAAATGGTAAGTTTATGTTTCTTTAATTGTTAATTACAGTTATTTAAGGAGATTTGCGTTAATCTCATATATAAAATGATACGATTGATATCAGTCTTAATCCGTATTTGTACGTAATATCATTTCTTATTCCATTATCTAGGCTGGCGGCAAAGCGGGTAAGGATTCCGGTAAAGCAAAAGCCAAAGCTGTCTCTCGATCGGCCCGTGCAGGACTACAGGTATGTAGTAGTAAAATTTGTTTTTCCCTGTAATATTTCGATTTCACCTCACTTACTGATGGAAATTTTAAAATTGTTTACGTCTTAACTCTTCGTACGCGTAGGTTATATTAACATAACTTTATAATTCTGTTGTCTCGTTACTAGTTTCCTGTCGGAAGAATTCACAGACATCTTAAAAACCGTACAACAAGCCATGGCCGTGTTGGAGCTACAGCCGCCGTATATTCTGCTGCTATTCTTGAATATCTAACAGCAGAGGTAAGCATCAGTAGCATAATATAATAAAATGGCCGCCATGTTTGTTTTGCTTGTAAGGTTAAGTTTTACAAAACGGAAATCAATTGATTCGTAAAAATGTTGTAATTGCAAATTGACAGTAAATTAATTGAATTTTTAATTATTTAATAGGTACTAGAATTAGCAGGTAATGCTTCCAAAGATTTAAAAGTGAAACGTATAACACCTCGTCATTTACAATTGGCTATCCGTGGTGATGAAGAATTGGATAGTTTAATTAAAGCAACCATCGCAGGTGGTGGTGTTATACCACACATTCACAAATCTCTGATCGGCAAGAAAGGGGCACACACTCAACCAGCTTAGAATGATTTAATAATATGTTTACATTTAATTGTACAAAATTACTTTAATTATAATGTGTCAATGATGTGTTTTAATATTGTTCGGCACATTTATTACCTGCCATAATGTTGAAGTGAATTTCAGCGTTATTTTTTTAATTTGTACTTGCAGTATAAGACTTAAAAAAATTTAGATATTCTTTAATTTGTTTAAATTATCTATATTATATATAAATATATGAAGAAAAAAAAATACTGCTATTCTGTTAATGTGCCTTGACGAAAAGTAACTAATTTTAGCACTTTAAAAAGAAATATTACCCTTACGGGACTTTTTATTTGTTAACTGTTTTAATGTGTAATAACAATAGTAGTTAGTGTTTAGTGATACATTCTGTTTATGCATTGGAAATATATCCCAATTTTGTGTTCTTTCCAGTTTTTCTTAGACTAAATATAATAAATTTTGTAAATCTTTTGACTTTTTTTCGTTTTAATTTATCCCAAAATAAATAATTAAAAAGCAAACGAAAACTTTTTGTATTATATTTAATCATATGCTTTTATGTTATCTCTATAATTTTTAAGATTTTCAAATTATTGAAAGCTTAGCTGAGGTTTTATTTCAAATCGATGATTTATGTAAATTAAACTTCAGAATTAAGCATTGTGATAAAGCGTAGATATCCAAAAGCTGGAGACAAACATGATATTGAACTTTGTTAAACATTCAGTTGAAATAAAAATATTGAACTTCTGGAGGATAATGTAGAGTTGAAGCTTGAAAGAATTAAGCAAAAGAGGAGAAATTTAAAGTATTCAATATTTTGGATCTAATATGTAGATAAATATCTTAAAAGAAAGTTATAATGACTTGTGTTCCTAGTAAATTTTTCCCAATTTGTCAAGCTTTATGATTATTCAAATTATAATAGTTATATGATTATAAAACTTCTTGTAATTTCAATTATTTACTGAAAGAAGTAATTTTATTAATAGTTTGAAATCTCACTTAAAATTTAAGTTTAGACTCATGATACATACTGCTTTTGTGTTAATTTTTCTAAGGATCCAGTCTGGGTAGCTTAACATTTAGAAATGGAAACGACAAAAACGTCAATTTCTATAAAAAAAGGCGATCGGTTTGATACTTTCTAGACATGCGTATCACCACAATCAAGCAACCCGTGGAAATTTTAAATGGAATAACCTGTTGAGATATGTTATTGGAAAAATAAGTTAAAGAAGATAACGCTTTTTATGAACTTATGACCAACATGTTAAACTCAAATTGAATTATGTTGAGGAGCTACGTATATGCATTCTTTAGTATAGCTTCTAAAAAGAAAATGTTTGGTAAGTGCTATCTTTCAGGAATTGTTGAAGAATTCCATCGATCCGTTATATATAATAACTTTATACTGCAGACGAAAATCCCATATGCTCCGATCGTCCGACGTTTAGAAACTTTTTTTAACAAGATGGAGTATCGTCATAATACTATCTGATTGATCAATTACAAAACTACTAATTGAAAACCAAATATGATGAAATTACATTTAAAAATAAAAACTGCATACATATTTGCACATAAATTGCGCATATTACGAAATGTACATTGAAAATCCTAATATTTGTTACCCTTATGTTGGTAGTTCCTATAATTACGATTTTGGCTTGTCAAATTTATGATGAAGGTTAATTTCAGTTGTCAGTACTGTTTTTTAAATTTACAAAACCAAACGGAATAGAATAACCGTAAAATTTCAACTTATATCGTTGAATTATATCTTTTTTTGTAATATTTCACAACTGTAAAAATGGTAGCTTTAGCTGATTTACAACCAATATATATTAAGCCACCTTTTTATCTCAAAGAAATTACGAGATCTTCTGAAAATATATATTTGATTTATGATACCAGGGTAAGTTAATTTGATTTTAAATCAAATAGTAGTGATAAGAGCTTTATTTTTTTTAATGCACAGGTTAAAAAGCATTCTCCTATAATTCAAAATGATACAAATAATAGTATAGAAGAGACTAATATCAGCTTAGATTTAACCGGCAATCCATTACAAGTTGATTTAAGTAACGATGCTTCCTTTTTACCTCTTGAAGAGCAGATTTGGTCAGTGGAAGATTGTAATCATTATCCCTTGCCTATACAAACAGTTAGGTAGATTCTGTTTTGCAAGTATAATATTGTTGTTTATTAAATTAGTTTGTAGGAGTTTAATTAATAAATTTAATAGAGAATCTTGTCCAGATAAGGGTTCATATATTTATGGTGTTTGTGATGGAGCAGATAAAAGGTGTACTCTTATTTTAGGGGTTTGTCAAACTAGTGATTATCTTAATCGTATTGAAATATGTAATCTGGGTTGTTTTTACCAAAATGACACATTAATTAGCTTGGAATCAATCAAAAAGGGTCATTATGCCAATGTATCTCATGATACAACAAACTGTCCAGTAAGTTTATGTAAACAGTAGAAGTTGTATTTTTTTAATGTATTTTTTATAGGTAAATTCAGAAATAAATGCTACCTACTCTATCTATGGTAATAATTTAAGAAACTACAAGATTTCAAACGTATTACCATATAGTTCTTGTATCCTATATAATGTTACCTGGAATATTTATCAATATAATGTTCCAGAATATGTACAATCAGCTGAAATGGTAGGTTCTATCCAAATCGTTTGTTTTTTTAGTAAATATCAAATTTTAGACATTGCAAACTATTGTTGGTCATAAAGAATCAGAGCTGCATACTTTTTGGAAACAATTTACTTTATTACGAATGTATATGGTTATTTTAATGAAACAACCAGCTGATTTTGAAAAAATAGTCCTCTGCGATGATTCAAAAAGTTGCGTAGAAATCTGTGAAGAAATATCCTGCCTTCTTGAAGAAATGCATAGAGTAAGAAAAGCTAATTGTACCAAAAAAATCAAAGATAACTTAGATGTGTATAATTTACGTCAAGAAGATTTAGTCGATAAACTTTGGCTTGCTTTAATTTGTAAGTGTACATAAATACTATTATAATTTGCTGATTATCTCTAAATTTTGCGATTGTTATTGTATTTTTTATTGCAGCTTGCAATAATATTGAAGATTTAAAAATTTGTTTTCATACTTTATTTGAGGAATTGGCAATGAAAGATACGTTTAAGCCGATCGTAAGTAGTTTATATGGTTAGAACAGTATTCTAGAACTATTATCGATTACTTTTAATTGTTTTGCAATACCATGGGATCTGATTATATCTATAAAGTCAATGAATGAAGTTACGATGTAATTATTCTATTAACTAGACAATTTTATTTAGATTTCTGAAGATAACAAAAGTTCTATAGCTGCTATAATTAAAGAAATATCATCAGGAAGATTAGCAGTACCATCTTTAACTACACTACAAGCACTGCAATTCCTAGTTGAATTGGGTATCGAGAAGTTAAAGAATGATTATTTTTATATCGTAAACTATTTTGATTGTATGAATTACGAAAATCTCCAGAATTTTTGGAGGTAATTAGGTGAATATAAATTAACAATGTGAGTTAACAGAATCTATTTCTAGTAAAGTAATTGAAGACTATACTCCTGCTACCGAATCTAAATGTACTAACCAGAATACGAACGCAGATAAAGTTGTTGCAAGAAGAATACGACTAACTGCGCAACCATCATTGATTGAGGTGTATAAACAATTTTCAGAATTAAATTGTTTACTAAGGTTACACATAGCTTGTTGCTTCCTTTTTTTGGGGAGACAAGCACAGTTACCCAACCAAGAATCTGTGAATGCATTAGCGGAAGCTCTCAATGAATATATAGTGATGACTGATAATCTTACTCTTTCCAAAAATTATCCTTCTTTTATGTTAGAAGAGATTACTGTGAAGCTACAGAACAACAATGTTAAAGCATTAGAAAGGTATTAGTTTTAAGAATAAATTATTTTGAATTATTGGCATAACAGTTGATGTAATTTGCTTAGCAAAGACCCAACAGTGTGGAATGTTAGATTCATTTCTACACATAATGGATCAGTAGTAGCAACAACATATCACCACACATTAAGGCCTTTTTTTCCGCCATCTGTTTATAATAAGTACGGTAAGATTAATATTAAGATATATGTATTGTTAGTTTTTTATACAAGTTTTCTTAGCAGAAGTGCCTCCTGTATCCGATGGTGTTAATGAAAATATTTATTATATTACTAGAATGGTGAATTTTACTGAAAAATTATAGATTGTTTTATAGTATACATTTTATTGTACTCAATGACTTAGAAGAAATATATTTTTGTATTTTTGTTGATTTTATTCTGCAATCAAACCCATAATTGGTTGTTTGAGGAGGAATGTGTATTGATAAGCATCTTCTTCAGCAGCTAAATATAATATTAATTAATAATAAATTTCAAAATACACAATCATACATCAATCTAGTGAAGTAGCGATAAAGTGATATTGCGGAAGGAATGGTGATAAATGGGTGGACTGTGTAATAACTAAAGCTTAGGCTTTTTGAAGTTGCTCAAATGCTACAAATTTATTGTGGTCCACATTATAAAATTACTCATTACCAAAAATATCGTGATAGTAGTAAGTTATTCTGCGCACATTGCGTTGGAGTGGGCTGAGTGTACACGATGGCTGGCTTACAGTTTAGTTATACGTTTCAACTTTTGGTTTTCATATGCGAGACATGGATATACATATACGTATGTACGTTGCATGCATATAAGCAATAGATCTTTCTTCCTCGTGAAACCTGCTGGTATCTCGCAAATAATTCGTTTTCTGGAACCTATAACGTCATGATGTTCCATCAATACCGTTCTGTTGGATTGTATTTTCTAGTGAGTAACCACCGCAGGCAATTAGCTTTCTGCCCGTTTATCTCATCAGCGAACCAATGATGTGGGTGTTATTGCGATATCTGCCACTGCGCAACTTTCAGGAGATTTTTGGCGATCTGTACTTAGTCCGTGTTTAAAAAAGTTAATGGTAATAAACATTTTTAATGATCGAGACTAACATTGAGTAACTGATTAAAAACTGATTGTGTACAGTTACCTTTAGATGTAAATTATAATTGAATTTAATGTACTTGGATTAAGAAATGTTCAATTACAATACATTTTTAGAATTATATAGATTATCGACAAAGTGCGATGCAGACGCGGCATTTTAAAGTAAATGTTTGATTGCAGTTAATAGGTGCATGCGTGTATAATTTATTTTCATTTTTCGAAACATTCGGAGCGTTCTCTTAATTATCAACGCCTACACATTTCTTAAATATTGAAGGTAATTCATGCTGCGCCTATTAATAAAGTTAATTCGTCGTACATAACTACTTAAAACTGCATAAATTAAATTATAATCAAGAACATATCCCTGTTGTGTACTTCAGTAGAAATAGATCAGATATTACTGTCAATGGCGAATTTAATCTTGTTAAGAGAAGCCCTTCTGATGTGCTACTTTTTATGGTCTTCTTCAATTTCGCTAGTTCGTAGATTTATGTTTAACCACAAACATGTCGTTGAGATTGCTTTAATTGTCGTATTATAAAAGGCGGTTAGTGATGGTGTATTGGGTGTAAGTTGAGAAGTAAATACAAACAGGAATGATGGTAAATATGCATTTGATTTTGTTTAATTTGAAGGAATATATTATTTTTTTGCTTTATAAATTTTTTAAATTAAACTAAATATATGTTGGGCCTATGTTCCTAATGATTTTTTTTTAATTTTGTAAAGTCAATTAAATAAACAATTTTCTCTAATGTTAAATTATATGTGAATTTGAATAATAGCTAAGAACAATATGTATAGACATTACCATATATTACATACTTACATATTGTAGTTATCCATTTTCTGGTATCTAGGCAACCAACGTGGCAGATCGAATTCGAATCGGAACTTTTGTTTATTTAGATTTGTGACGAATTCACATTTAGTTAATATAATTTAGCACTAAACTAATAGAACTAAGTGCGTAATAATAATTATTAAATGAATTAAATCTTGATTTTAATTATGGTAATTTACATACGATTACTATTTACTACATTCCGCGTCTGCAATTTTGTTCATCGGATTGTACGACTGGTTGCCTAACAATGGTTAAATAGCTATACGTTTGTAATCGGATTTTAGTGGCATATTGTAATATGTAATATTATTATGTTCTTAATACAACACAAAATTATAAAAAAATAAACGATGGAAAACAATTTAATAAACTGGTACTGAGATTTGAATTTAACTCGAATGGCTGTGGAGATTACGTCAGTATGTCACTTCACAACGATAAAATATACATAATGTAAAGGGCTTTAATACCGAAACCCACGTGACCTCTTTTAGATATGCAACGCATTTAATAGTTGGTAATACCACAGAATAAAGGAAAAAGGACAAAAACCTCAAACCCTTTGTTCTTTCAGGTAATTATTTAGATGACCTTGAATAGACTCCGCCATGACTTGAATATGTTTGGCACGAATTTCACTGTATTTGTCCCAAAAAATTCTAAGATTCTAATCATACGCGCATACGCAAAGTGAGTTCCAAGTCTATTTAACAGATGTCCGCACGAACGTTAAATAATAAAAATGTTCAAAAAACAAATACATTAGGCCTGTTCGTTTGAATTGCTAACTTTGGTAAGTTTTGTCCAAAATAGCAAGTGTAGCAGATTAAAAACAGCAAATAGATCAGTTTCAGCGGATAAATCTGATTACAATCGACTGCTAAAGTACCGAGCTTACCGAACAGAACATTCACCTAAACAACGCAATCACCTCAAAAACCAATCAAAAACTGTATTACACGCTTGCGTTTGCGTATAACACGTGAGCGTTATGATCTGCTATTATTTCTCGACACTTGGAGCTTGAGCAAGTATAGCTTGCTACTTCTGATATACAGCAATTTGCTGAATGCAAACGAACGAGTGTCGAAAACACCTGTCAGCAGCTAAATTTCAAACGAACATACGGATATTGACAAAAGTACAAAAGTTATATTGAGCAGTTCTAGCAACGCAAACGAACAGGTCTATTATCTACGTAAAGATTCCGCTATTGCGTAAAGTTCAAAATAAATTAAAAAAGGGTTTTAATTATCTGACTAATTATTAAACACATTCTGTCGTCGACATGGGGGTTATATAAATAATATCCAACCGTGTGTATATTTCCGCAAAACCTTTTTTACATTGTTGCCAGTTATGAACACTACAAGTGGAAAAACTCCACGTACATCAAATATAAATCGCCCTCATGAATTACTGAAAGTTCAGTTATCAATTTACACTGTCAAGCACAGGATACCTAAGAGTTTATAGTTTCAGCAAAATATTTTTGTAGAAGTGAAAGTTTGGAGAATTAAATAATTTTCCCGCACTTAAGCGATCCTCAAAATTCGGCTTAAAATAGTCTCACATACTTTCTGTTAGTTACAGCTCTGTTCTCTCCAGCTGTAGTTTTTTGTCTTTTCCTTACAGGGTCTTCATTATTTCGTGCTTGATTGATATTGTCATTAGAATATCTTAAAATTCTAATGCGAATAATTTGCCGTTGGAATTGTTCAATTATCTTTTGCAGTTGAGTACTGTCAATCCTGCGCATTAGAGTTTGATTAAATAATATTTCAACATGGCATGGCTAAAAAAATATTTTCAACCAGTAGAGAAATTCCGAACAGTTCAATAAATGTTTCATAAAACCACTAGCTGCACTAAAAGTAATTGAGTCCATCCCATTTCGTAAATAATTTTGTCTAAATATTCGGTGAAGGAATTTTGGTGTTCAAATAATGTGTTCACAGTTTGACTTCCAAAAATCCAGCGTGTAGAAGCAGCATTCGATAATCTACATTTGACTATTTCATCAAGAATTACAGTTCGTTTTGGGAATCTAGACAAAAAGCCTGAAAAAAACTGCATATTTGCTAACAATAAAATCATTTTTACGTTTTTATCGCACTATGCCGCTCGTTCAATAATTATTTAGGTGAAAATAGAAATTTCTATTTTTTAAATCAAGGAGATCTCAACGACATCGTCTTTAGATTTAAATTTTTATAAGAAACAACTTTAGACAACTCCAAGCTCTGCATTTAAAGATTTCGTTCCTATTAGGAAAAGTCTAATGTGGTAATAAGTTCAAAGAAGTTTAAGGAAAAACATAACTATATAACTACTTTATGTGGATTTTTTTGTGAAGTAATGGTAAGAAAAATCATTATGACAAGTGAGAAGAAATAAGAATGTCATCATTCTGTTTCTCTTGCCAAACTTGCAGGAAAACAAAACCCCGGTCAATTTAGAAACAGAATTTTCGACATAATAAATAGAAAGTTTGTTTTACTATTTTTAATATTTATGCATGTAATAGTAATTGGGCTTAAATTTAACATTAAACGAATTGGCTTAAATTTTATTTTAAACATTACTTCCTAAACATTCTTATGATTATTTTCAGGGTTTGTACACCATTATTAAATTTGGTTATGCCATAGTAGTCTTCAGTTGGCTACTTATGGTATGGATCTCGTTAAACGAAGCGAAAGAAATGGAGGGTACCCAATATCCCCCTTGTTATTTCAATCCTCTTTGCAGTTGCTCCAAATCTATTCCAGATTTAGGAATCGTTAGGTGCAAAGATATTCACTTGCCGCTTATACCTCAAGTGATTAATTCCTCCAAGGTGTTCATGCTGTATTTAGAAAATATAGGTTTGAGAGATATAGAGCCGTATTTTTTACAAAGTACAAGTAAGACACAGTTAAGCACATTGATGGAGATTTAATTTTATCTTGTATTTACAAATTCAGGTCTCTATAAACTTTGTATCACCAAGAATTTGCTTACATCTGTACCAGAAGAAGCTTTTCTTGGCTTAGAGCGATCTCTATGGGAATTGAATTTAAGTTACAACGATCTTAGTACGGTACCCAACAAAGCTTTAAGATATCTCCAAAAATTGCGGCATTTAGATCTTAGCGGTAAGTATTTTATGTGAATATAAAGATAAGTTACTTGATATTTTCGTGCTGGTTCTTAGGTAATGATATTATCGAAATAGCCCCTGATGATTGGCGTGGTTTGGAAAATTCTTTAGAGATTCTAATGTTATCCAACAATGCTATCAATTCGCTTCCAGCAGATGCATTTTCTGGTTTGCCTCAATTAGAGACACTAGATTTAAGCGGTAATAATTTACGGGAAATAGATCCATCAGTATTTAGAGATGGTATGGGGAAACTAACTCATGTGTACCTAGCCGATAATCAATTAAGTGTTATACCATATCAAGCGTTGCAACCTTTGAAGTTGTTGAAATATCTAGATTTGAGCTATAATGTTATCAACAAGATGCAAGCTCAGATAGATCAATTGAATCCAATAAGCCATCAGGAGTTTGATTATGATTTGTCTTTGGATACGTTGAGATTGGATTATAATCAATTAACGATAATGGAGTCAGCAGCTTTTCAGCATTTTGATGTCTTGAATAAAACTTATTTAGATGGGAATCCACTACATGAAATTCAGGTAAGTTTTCTAAAAAAGAAACTTCCTAGTGTATACACATTTTTTTCATTTTAGGAGAGCGCTTTTGTGCATGCTGTTATTAAAGAATTATATATAAGAAAGTGCGACTTAAATGATATTTCTCCTTTAGCGTTTGGCGGACTGGAAAATTCTTTGCAAATTTTAGATTTGTCCGGAAATAATATATCATCACTACCCGAGGAGATTCTTCACAGATTTAATATTATCCATACCTTGGTTTTAGGAGGAAATTCGATTGAAAATTTAGATCCCATAGAATTTTTATCAGGACTGCAATACACGCTATTGTATTTAGATCTAAGCGGAACCGAAAATGAAGCAATGTCAATACCAGAACTTAAAAGGTGCTTTACAGTAATTGAGCAATTTTAATGCCAAAATAACCGGTTTACCTTTTCAGGTTGCGGCAGCTTAGAAAACTGTCTTTGTCTAAAATATCTCATTCTGATCTTGCACCTGACTTATTTCAAGATTTCGGTAGAGATCTGGAGGAGCTTAGCATAAACTTTGCGAATTTAAAGTCTATAAAAAATAACGCGTTTCAACGTATTCGCTCTTTAAAGAAGTTGGATTTATCTGAAAATTTGATATCTGCAATTGAAGAGAATGCATTCGAAGACATCGCATTTTCGTTGACAACTTTGGTATTAGCTCACGGTTTTGCTTCAACTTTAAAAGAGTTACCAACGGAATCGTTTAAATTTCTGGCGAATTTGAAAGAATTAGATATCAGTAATAATAAACTTAAATTTTTGGCAGATACTTCGTTTCATTTTTTAAAGAAGCTCAGAGTTCTTGAGGTACAAGATAATGCGATAGAGAATGTGCTGAAAGGTACTTTCCAGGTAATATTAATTTCTTTTTGTAACAGTTGCAATAATTATTTGCCATTCTAGGGCGATATACATTCAGAGTTGGAAATTATTTATTTTTCCTTTAATCATATTACATCAATACAACAACATACCTTTGTGGATTTAGCTTCTTTAGAGCAATTACATCTAGACGATAATCGTATTGAAAATATTGAAAGACGTGCTTTTATGAATTTGGTTAAACTAAAACGATTAAATTTGAAGGGTAATCGAATATCTACTATCTCTTACGAAGCTTTCCAGAACCTTCCCGAGCTTGAAGATCTGGACATGTCATATAACAACATACATAATTTTGAATTTTCCATGTTTGATCTAGTTGGAACATTGTCTATGCTTCGTGTTAACGTTAGCTACAATCAAATTAGAGAACTGAGTGTTAATTTCAGTTTTACTTTTAGCCAGGATAGCGGTGAGTTTATACGAATACTTTCTGCTTATATTATTTATGTAGATAAGTCGCAAGCGCACAAATAGATTGTGTTCATGTTGTGCTGTAGTTTGAAAAGACGATGGTTTTGCATGCTACCACAAAATATGCTCAATCAATCAGTTAAAACTATGCAGTTGTAAGCAAGAACGACTGCCATCAAAAGTGTTCATTTTTTATAAAGAAATAAGGCACGCCTTCGGCATGAATTCTTGTGTAATGTTTACTTCGACATTGCACAAGAATTTGTGTTCAGAATGGCTTTTTAATATTTTCTGTTCTAAAAAAACGATTCCTTAAAAAGTAGATCTTTTACAGGAAGTTTATGGTAGTCAAATTAACATTAAGAAAAACAATTCATAAACGTCTACGAGAAGCTAATTTGGTATGGCGAGTGGCAGCTTGTCTCGGGCGAATTGTGCTTGAGTTTTGCTAGGAATTATTTGAATTGTCTACAGATGACCAACTGGATGTTAAGTTCAATACAGTATACTGAATACCACATTATTTCGCAGAGATTCTGGAGTGCTGTGGAGGGATTTCTTTGATACCTTCCAAGGGCAAGCCATACTGACATGAATATTTCACTGCTGATTGACAGCAACATAAATAAGATATGCAGCAACTTAACATTAACGAAAATATTACACATACCTACTTTCTATAACAGATTGTTTTGTAATATCAGAAAATCATACTTATTAAAAAGAAAATCTTGCACCCAGATAAGTACCTACACTTCATTCTTAGGTTTGTCACAATTACATAAACATATTGCCTGGAGGAGGAAGTTCTTAGAGAAAAGAAATTATCTTGCGCACAAGGAATACAACCACAATTATTCTCGTTAATCATCGCAAATATAGATTAATGAAACTTAATGCTTCAAAAACGTTGCATCACCAAGACGTTGTCCAATCAAATTTCCAACTATAACATTTAAATTTCCTATTAATTTGAATTCCACCTAACATCGAACCAAGAAGAGCGGTGAATTTATGCCTTCCACTGCTGGCAGTTTTTGTACGAAATATTTTTGCCGTGCTAAGGAAAATTGAAAATTTTAAAATTACAGCAACTTTGGTTGTATGTGACTTCATTGACATCAAACTAAGTTTCTTATTAATTCAAGATAATGTGAGAGTGCACAAAATTATCTTGAGAGGATTAGAATCTACTCATCTGTGGATTGCCCATCAAGAAATCAAGATTTTAGTTCAGCACAGCAGATTAAACGGCTGCCTTCAAGAATTTCTCTATACAGGGTGTCCCAAATCGGGTGGAATTGCTTGGGCATCTTCCTTATTATTGAAGATAGAGATTTGTTTAAATAGGCAATGTTGTGCAGTTTTATGCGCTGATGTAGAATCTGTTTTAGAAAATTCAAAATTTTGAACCATTCAGAAGTTATGTTAAAACAATCAAACATCGCCATTTTCTTCTAAGTCGAATATCTCCGTAAGTATAAAAGTTACGAAAAAATGTTTCAGAACAAACTTGCACAATATTTGCGTAATATTTGTGCGTTGTGGCACTGTATACGGCGCCATGATCGATTCGCCAAGTGTTTAGATACCAACTGTCAAAAGGCAGACTTCAAATTTTCATCGAACGAAAATGGCGCGCCATTCAAATCCTAAAGTCCAATTTGGATCTTCCTTTATATACCTTTGCTTCATGAGTGTATTAGAGTAACAAATTCAATCACAATATGAACACAGTCGATATATTTATTATGAATAAAATGCAACAGATATGATTTTTCTGAGAAGTTTGTATATATTGTCCAGGTGTCGGCGGTCTGCACTCAAATATAAAAGTGTTGGATTTGTCATATAATAATATAACATCGATCAGCAAGCAATATTTTCAGCCGGCGATTTTATCTTTGACGCACTTATATCTAAGTAATAATCAAATTATAAATGCTACAAAAGATGTTTTTGGAAATATCGATCATCTACAAGTGTTGGACATCTCTCATAATCAACTCGCCGAAATAGATTTTGACACATTTAGAAACACAAGAAGATTACAGGTAATTCCCTTCTGTTTAATGCGAATAAGAATTTATGAAAAACTTTGTTGACAGGTTTTGCGTGCATCACATAATCATATCGTGGAAATATCTTACGATTTATTTCGATCTTTGTCAAATTTGAGAATTGTCGATTTCTCTCACAATAAAATTAGGATACTACCTGATAATTTATTCAGAGAGGAAGGATTAGAACATTTGGATTTGTCTCATAACGCCTTAAATCGTATACATTTATCTTCGATGAATACAATGGCAGCTTCGACATTATGCGAGTTAGATCTATCGCGGAATAGTATATCTTCAATATCTCACGCTGATGCGTTTGCGAAATTTAAGGTTTGAACATTTTTTTGGCGAAATATGTAAAGAATTAATTTTTCATTTGTTAGCGTTTGGCGTGGCTTGATTTATCGTATAACCGATTGGTTCAAATAGATGATGCTGTTTTCAGTTCCTTACCACGATTATCAAGTTTAGATTTGAGTCACAATACGCAATTAATTTTGGAAACTGGGCGAACATTTGATGGCATCGAGGATAGTTTATTGCATTTAGCACTGGATAACGTTTCGTTAACTTACGTCAGTGTTTAATTTAATACTTTATGAGTGTTGTTAATGTTTACTGATTATTGGTTTAGGTGCCGGAGTTACCTCTGCCTTCTTTAATCTCGTTATCGTTAGCTTATAACGAATTGCCAACTGTGCCGCCCGAAATTGCAGCCAACATTAGCTCTTTACAAAGATTGAATTTGAATTATAACGACCTCTCTGCTGTACCAGTGGTTACACATTCTTTGACGCATCTTCGACAGCTTTATATGTCGGCCAATCCTATTACAGCCTTAAGCAACACTAGCCTGCTAGGAGTTGCCGACCATTTGGAGGAGTTGGATATTACGGATTTTGATTTAAGTATTTTGGAGGTTGGTATATAGAAGATTTACTTTTTAGCGTTCTTTCTCACAATTAACTTTGCAGATAATATAGCATATTTGATTTTTTCTAGCATGGTATCTTATCCAAAATGCACGCTTTGCGTAAATTAAAAATTAGCGTCTATGATAATATAAAGAACTTCAATATACCAAGATTATTAGAATTTACTAATGGATTGCGAAATTTAGAGGTTTACGTAAGTAACTTGTAAATAATAATAAAATGCAATTCACGAAATAATAATTTAACTTGTGTATTAAGGTTGAAAACGAGGTATTCAATTTGGGCAAGATGTTAAGTGGTACTTACCCACCGAAATTGAAGACAATCACCTTATCTGGCAAAGGGCTGAAGATGTTGGACTTCAACATGTTAGAGGTGATTCGTTGGTACAACTTCAATAAAATTCCTAACTAAACAGTACCAATTTTTAGGGAGTTAGAAGTCCAACCGTGACATTTTGCTTGAGAAATACCAGTTTGTCAAAAATTCCAGCAAGTTTCTTTTCCAGTATGGGAAGTATTCAAAATTTCAGCTTGAACGTCCGAGATAATGAAGATCTTACATCAATATCTAAAGCGTTTAACGCGGAGAAACCAGGAGAGGAGCCCTTTATGATAAATTTGAAATTGGGCGAAACTAAGTGGAATTGCGATTGTTCGCTTGGGTAATTTATTTTTTTAAACGTTTAGTCCTCCCTATACGAATGCATTTCTAGCAAGTTTATTTTCCAGAGTTTTAAAACAGAATCGTTAATAATATGCTTCGCTTAAGCAATTTTTTAATTACTTCAACTTACTTTACAGCTTATGTATGCAGTTTTTTTTCTATAGTTTTTACGTAGACTTTACTAGAAGAAAATTGCTTCAAATTGTCAAAATGATGACTAAATTATACTTTCCTTGGATTATATGTATGTAGTTTCGAATAACCAAGGGAATAACTAACTAAACTTGATTGCAAGATTAACGATTCCTAACTCTTTTGTATTTCCGGGAATCAATGATGGCTATTTGGACGAAAATAATTCTAGATATCTTACTTATATAGTCTGTTTACGATAACAGACGAGGCACGTCATCAATACACGTCACAATTGCGGTGTGCGGTATTGCCAAATCTTTTGTTTATTAGATGACAGGTTATGTAGTAAGTCATGATAGCTCATTGACATGCAATTCGTGTTAACGGCTAAGTTCATCCTCACGAGATGGCATCATCGTACAAGGTAGGCATAGAAAAAATCAATGTATCTTCTGAGAGTGAGAACATCAGGTATTTTTGGGTATTTCGTTTTGTATAGGTAGCTATGTCTGCTTTTACTGGTTATGACGTGCCTCGTGTGTTACCGTAAACAGACTATATTTTAATTTTCAGGTGGATAGAAACTTGGCAAAGAAAGCGAAGGCAATATATCTGTGGTAACAGTCCAAGCACTCCATATACTGCTAGAATAGATGATTACCTCTGTAGACACGCTGAAGATGACTTGAGAACTGCGGTGTGCCTCAATAAAAGAAATCAAAGCCTTATCGACATACTAAAGACAGAACTTGAGTGCGGTTGGAGTTCGGCCATACCACTTCGCGGTATCGATTTGTGTATACCGCTAATGATCTTCTTGATTACAATTATCACGTGAAAATGTTAAGTTTATAAATACACAGAAAGAAACAAACAAATTATAGTTAGGATACAATAATTTATTAGAATGTATGTACTTTTCTCTTGTATTACACATTTTTGTTGGGGTACATTCGCTTACATCCCTGAGCAAACTCAACTAACACACATTTATGTACATATTTTACACATACCTATTATAAATAATTAGTTCTATTATACACAAAAATTATGCATAATTACGGGGCATAAAAAATAAAATGTTGTTATAATGTTTGTTATTTTCCTTTTTAAAATGGTGTCATTCAGAAAACTGCAATCTACTCACCTTTAGCATTGGGGCATAGAAGTTTTGAATAAATTTACTTAAACATGAAGATAAACGAGAAATTACATTATTTAAGGAAACATTTTTTTGAGTATCTTAGTTTTTAACTATATATTTTTTTCAATATTTAGAATCTGAAATTTTACCACTTTACAAGCCTTTTTCTTTTCGTTCCGATACAAACTTTGTTCAAAGGTACCGTTTATTCGTTGATCGTAAATGTCAAATGACTAATTAATTACCTGATAAAAACTAACCTCTAAAATCTGTTTGATAGTCAGTGACCTGTAGCGTCATCTAAGTATTTGGTATACAAGTATGTAGATACATATAACGTTTATACTTGTATGCTATTAAGTTTTGTACTTCTTGTATTTGCGTCGCAGAATGTGGACGAGGTTATTTCGGAAGTTACCAGGGGTTGACAGAAAACTTTAAATTAACTTCTTGGGTCCTGTGGTAATAACCTGCAACCAATTTCGATTATAATATATAGAAGCTTCCTAGCATTATGCACGTATTATGTACTAGCTAAATGCTGCAGGTCACATCAAAACATACGGTTGGTAAGGATTGGTGTGAATGGTGGTTTTTCCATATGTAAAATGGTAAAAAAAGGGTATTTTATTAAGAAAACATTTTTAAAGTCAGAAAGTATTATTGTGTGACAAGACGAGGACTGTTTGCTGTGGTTCGTTGAATATTTTATTAAGTACATTTATAAACAAAAATATATAATTCAAAACCAAGAAGGATAGATTGTCAGATAGATTACGTGACAGAAACACGTAAAGCGTGCGTAAAGCTGTAAAAAACTGACGTTTGTTCAGAAAATTGTAAAGACTGCAACCACCTGACACCAAATAAAGATTAGATGGGCGAACACATTCACTATATCACTGCAGTCCATAACTAATCTCACACTGGATATTTTGCGAGTAAATCAATAGGATGGAGAATGGAGAAGATCTCGAAACTACTGATTTGAAAGAGCAGAGTGATTGCGTGATTTGAAGTCTTACCGTGCATTCTTTAATCAAATTAGATAACTGAAGTGTATTCAGTAAAATTTGAAGTTTCATGGTGCTTTACCTGGAAGACTCTTTGACCTTTGGTCCTATACATGAAACACCAAAAAAAGGGTGCCAGAAATTTCATTGAATAGTTTCTATACAGCATTAGGTGCTCAAACTTAAAAAAATTAAGCTTTGCATCAAATCTCCTCAAGATGTATGTCAGGTAAGGTAGGACGTACGATTTGCTCTGATACGTTTGCGTATAAAATGATCTTTATATGCAGATTACTTGTATGTATAGTAGGGAAATTAATGTTGGTAACAGGTAAAAACAATAGCATTTTTGACGTAAAGAGACCGCATATTTGAGCACCCTTCTTTATGACAAGCATGCTATCTTCCTTACGCAGGTACTACCACAGGTACTACCAACATAAATCTGGTTTGAACAAATATTACTCCTCTAATCAGTAAGTTCTTGTATACATTTGTGTTGTCCGTCAAATTTTGCCTTTATTTCTAGGTCAAACTTTGACGTTACCTATACGTCAAATGTTGACAGCAGTGTGACTTGAAATTAAAATGTATTATACCTTCATCAAATGACGGTGTATAGTATTCAATTTTATTTAATAGACGCCCAGAACCAATTAATAACTTGATAAATTTCAGATTCTAAAAATTTTTATAATTAATTTTAATATAATCATCATATTAAAAATAAATATTACATTTACATATAATCTATTCTAATTTCTTTATTTGTTTGCTATTATAGTTCTTGATATTAAGAAAAAAAATAACATCAAAAATCAACAATAATAGGACTTTTTTACACCTATATTCTTTCTTCACTAGGTATTTTAAAAATTTTCTCTTTGGCGATAAGTACACGGAATTTTAACGTCCACTTTCCAAACTATATTAACCGGAAACTATTTAATTGGATTCTCTACTATTCTCACTACTTCCGGGTAAAGCGTTTTCCGTTTGACTCAACGAATTCGCGTTACCGGAGGAATTACTAGGCGGTTCCGCTGGTATCAATCCCTCTTTCATCCTCTTTTTCTGTTTCATGCGCCTGTTTTGAAACCAAATCTTCACTTGCGTTTCGTTTAATTGCAACGCGCTAGCGATTTCAATGCGTCTAGCTCTAGTTAAGTATTTGTTGAAATGAAACTCCTTCTCTAATTCGGTTAGTTGTTTGTTGGTGAAATTCGTCCGACCTGTGTTTAGACAGTTTAAGCCTAGCATGCTCGATGTGAGACTGGTGTTCGATCCCAAACATGCCGTCCGATTGGCGGGGTTGGTTGTGTCCAGATTTCCAGGGGTCGTGGTCGTTGCGTAGTCGGTTATGTTTGGTGCTGATATTTTTGGAGCTGCAACAAAAGAAATAAGTGCTTATATCGGTAATTTAAAGATCAACAAAAGTTTGTCTAGAAATAATATTTTAAAGACGCAATTGTTGAAATAAATATAGATGACAGAGAGTGTTGTATAACAAATCAGTTCTAATAGTTTATCAATTGTTCATTTTTTGTTACAAGTGCATACTGACATTAGCTGTTAAACATAAAATTATGGTGTTCAAATACTTACTTCACAACTTTGACAAAAAATTTACAAAGCTTGCTGATTTGGAGAATTATTCAATTTCCCTAAATTTAGAAATGATCTAAATCTAGTTTTCGTAAAAAATTTAATGGTGTTTTTGCGGTGTGCACTTGCTGAAATCTCAAACGTGCAGTTATGTAAAAAATAAGTTTAAACGTTCTACGCCTAC
This sequence comes from Popillia japonica, assembly GCA_004785975.1. Lineage (NCBI taxonomy): Eukaryota > Metazoa > Arthropoda > Insecta > Coleoptera > Scarabaeidae > Popillia > Popillia japonica. Next base: position 43,297 of record SMLS01072385.1, read on the forward strand.
GTTATGATGATTTCGGATTTCGATAGAACGGGCACATTGCCTTGGCGATGATGATGATTAATTTAGCGGGTTGGAAAACGAATATTATCATTAAGCTTTAAAGTTTGAGCGATAAGAATCTTAAAAAAGCTGAATGTTTGATATTATTTTTGATCTAAATGTTTTGGAATGCGATCTAGAGCGGTTTCAATACTAACTACGTCATCAGTATTTCTAATATTCTTAGTTCAATAAGTTTGAACTTTCAGCATAGTCACCTTGTTGGAAATACCATAGCCCATTTTTTAATTGCGTGCATAGAATCGGCTAACTGTGGCGAGAAATATTGAAATGAATACAGAATCGTCGCAGCGTAGCAATAACACATTCTTTCTGTAGCACCATTTAATTGCTATAACTCAATGTTACTAGATCAATATCTTATGATTAGTAAATTCTACACAATGTTAAGCAAGTATTTCTATTTTGGTTTCTGGTTTGCTTTGGTAAGCGTCAAATGACGCAAATGGTGAGTAGAAATCATATCGTCTGTAGTACTTTATCCTTTTTAGTGATTTTGCTATAGATACATATTTGGATGATTCCTGCAATTATCCCGTGAATGTTTATTAGAGTATTTTTAAGGTTGGTAATGTTGGTAATGCTTAGCGTTTTTATATGTTTAACTTTTGATAAATAGAACTGTTAAAAAATCCAAAAAACTAGAGAAAATAAAAAAGAAAAACCATTTTTATTCCAACATTTATATTAGATGAAACTGCCAAAATACGTTTAAAAAAAAACTTCGCCGCTTGCTAGGAGATGGCACTATTGTGTCAATTGAAATAAATTGAAAAAATTGAAATAAAGCTGTCAAATTATAAAACAATATCTTATTTTCTTAATTCCTACATATGTATATATTGTTGGAACCACTACATCAATTTGATGTATCTAGAAACGACACATTTGTAAAATTATTAGTCGATATACTTTAAAAAATAAAGATAACAATTTATACGTGTCATTCGTCCATAACATATAGGTAAGACAGACGTTTCACTACTCCAGTGTATTCAGTAATGTACAAGACAAAGAAAGATATACAACAAAAATGAGATTTCTATATCAACAACATGCACCCGCACTAAAAAGATGTAATTTGATTAAGGTTGTTTTCAACCGGTTGCCGAATGTCAACTAAATAGGTTATTTGTAGTCTATCATGGTCTATCACTTTAATTGCGACGTTTTCATTGTGTTTATTTGATAAGTAAAATTGGTAAAAATTATATTACGGACATTGTGTCCGACCGCGGCAGAACTTTGCGTTCTCAATCTCAGCAGTTCATATTGAAGTTGCTGGAATAGTTTGAAACGAAGAAGCAAATGAGCCTTTATTGCGATTATCATCAGTGCAAGAGGTAGAAACTATTACATTTTACTTCATATTAATACATTTTATTACAGCGAGTAGCAGATCCTCTAAAAATTAATGTGTCGTCTTAGAATTAAAAACCGAAATGTCTTGGTAAAAGTCCTGCTCAAAGACGGCAAAAGCATTTTTAAAACACTACTGGAATGACGATTATCTAATACGAATCAGGGTAATACTGCAGTTTAAGGCCTAAATGTAGGCAAAATGTATACATGTCTCCGTAACCATAGTAACGTAGATTGATATTCTTGTAACGTTGCCATATGTTATATCATTTTGAAATGAATGATTTTAATAGAGGAAAGTTTATAAAATAACCAGCATGGATTGTATTTTTAATAATAAAATGCAATAGTGTAAGAAAACATATAATATTATTAAATGTAACACAATACAGCAAATAATACGCCACAGCTTAATGATACCTATAAAAGAGTTTGTAAAAATTCACTAATAGGTCCTAACAATATAACAAGTTAAATATAATTAAATATAATGCATGAGACACATAACTCACTAGTAATACAACACGTTAGGCATAATTAAATATAACACCTCAGAGAGGTCCATGTCGTCTAAAAAGAGGAAGCAAATACTTCAAAAATTCATAACACTATAAAATGTTCTTTCGTAGCTCTTTGGAATGAAAAATTAACACTCAATATTTAGTAGAATATAATACACATACACAAATTTACAACTCACCAATATATAATGGAATATATAATATTATAACGTAATAATATCACAATCAATACACAAATAACTATAATATACTAATATAATAATTATAACCTACAAGATCTAACCAGCATCAAAGAAATATGACAACTCTGTGCGGGGTTACCATGGTTACGACAAGATTAACGCGTGCATACTATTGGTCTACATTTTAGGCCTTAAACTGCAGTATTACCCGAATCAGAAGTACTGATTTAATTCGTACGTTAATTTATTGATGACGTAGGGCTCATCTTTCGTGATTTCGACTATACAGCGAAAATATTTCTGATTATCCGATTTTCAGGTTAGCAACCTTCGGCAAGCAATACACAAATACACTGACACAAACTTCAATATGACAGATAAAGTTTCAGTTATGCAATTATATTGGTTTGTGGTTATGTTTTATATGGCGATATCGGAGGAAGACGCCATACGCAAATAACACAATTATAGCCATATTATAGCAAAAGTAAACAAAACGCGGGGTGTCAAAATTCCCTTAGTTAGAAACTGGTTACTTAAGGCAGGCAATCTTATAGACATTACAGTGACCTTACTATGACCTTAATGCTGCGCGCAAACAGGTAATTGCACTATCAAAACATATCAATAGTTCTTACGGTTGTTAGAGAGCGATATATTAACATACATAACCAGTTAAAGAATATTGTATGTAGATGATTTTAATAGGAATGTTTAGTTATGGTGGTTATTTACTTAGGTGCGAGAGCTTTGCGAAATAATAAAAAAACCACGCATTGACAATTTTCTTGAAGTCACCCCTAATATATTGGTTGCAATTCAAAGTCTTAAAGGTTGATTCAAATTGTATTAGTTGTTTTATTTTCCCGCAATTTCAATCTTCTTTCACATATATACTTCGGGTACATAGTTAAAAAAATTATTAAAAATCAAGGCTTTGCTAACCCTTCTCCTTTTTTTTTGAAAATCGAATTTTATGGTGGCTGATGTAGGTGTTTTTTTGTTTATCATTCATACTTGTCAATATTTCAAATTTCAAAAAGTGGGCAGATAAAAAGGTTAACCAAATTCAATATTTGTCTAAATAAATCTACACACCTAAAGTGTAGAAAAATATAACAAAAAATGTAACAAATCGAAAACAAAAGGAACAATTGTCAAAAGTTAAATTAATAAACTATTTTGATATCATTTTTTTACTTAAAATTAAAATTTTAGAATCATGTTTACAACGGCTGAAACGACCTACCACACATGGTCAATAATATAGCTATAATAGATATGTTTAGAACAACAATATCTATATGGAGCCATTATCAAAATTACGGAGTCAATTAGAAAAATATTGTTTCTTCTGACAATTTTGACTTAATTATCTATACTAATTAAAGTGGCATCAAAAGGGGTTACAAACTAAATTTAACATACGAATATATAAAAATAGGCAGTTCTTCTCACATAGAAAATGTTTATTTATAATTATCTCGATATGTTTCGGCAAAAGGCCATCTTCGGGAGATTATGTCAATGGAATTAAAAAAATTGTCAGAATTTTGTAAATATAATGAATAATTTGGCTATTCGATAATTCACATAAATCTAAATGTTGTATTGTTACAAACGAAGAACTAGAATGTCGAGATAATTATAAATAAATATTTTGTATGTGAGAAGAACTGTGCATTTTTATATATTCATATTGGTTACTCACATTGGGTGGATTATGCAATAAACCTAACATATTTAACGGAAAAATAACAATATTTTGGGATGCTACACATTTTAAACACATTTTGGTGAACAACAAGAATAAACGTGATTACTATATTAATCTAGCCGCAATATTTGTGACATATACGTAGGTGAGTTAGCAATCAAGCAGCTAAATGATTTAAGTCAATAACTAAGCACCTGAATTATTGAAGTCAAAGTAAGATTACCTGAATATGAAACAAAATTTTCAAGTCAACATCTTTTTATAATAAAGTTACTTTAGACATTGCACTGGATTGGAGCACAAAATTGGAGGTGCTAGCAACTGTTGTAAATCTGCTTGTAAAACGAACTTTATTATAATGGTGTATGCATTTGAATTTTTAAATCGAACAGGTTTAATCAGATTTTTTCCAGACTAAAATGGTCGGCAAGTGGGACGGGATAGGATGAGAGTTGTGATAATACTGTATTTACTTTTATCAGACATATATCTAAAACGTCAAGTAAATTAGATAAGTTGAAGTAGGTTGAATAAAAATTTAATTCATAAATAAAAGTGGCGACAACATGACAATACTGTTATGGGATTTAAAATTTTAAATTGATTGGATAAATATCTGGTCGAATTAAGTTTTATTGGTCGCGATTTCGAAAGGGGTGTGTGTTGTGTCATTAATTCATGATGATAGTAAATTTTATTAATGTGAATCTTAAGCGTAAACAAATGTCTGAAATTTTGTAGGCTTTCACGACCGGGGCGTCGTTGGATTCTGAAACACACGTTGAAAAACGATAATAAAGAAAATACGCATTTTTAAATGTATATTAATAAGCTTCTAATCAATCAATTTTATAGAATTGCAATTCAGTTGACAACAATAAGTAATACGCATTAACTTAATTTAAAGTTTTACTTACAATTAGTACAATATATTTCTTACGATATAGCTACTATGTATGCATGTATGTATATGAAGTAAGTGGACAAATTGTCTTAGTCATGAGTATATTGGCGATTGGAGCGAGCAAATCTAGATACACAAGTAAGGGTTGAAATATATTTGAACCCCGAGTATTATACGGGTTTAAGCCGACAGCTGGCCGAGAACTGGACACAGCAGATTAACGACACGAAAACAATTGCATCAGATTTTTCCATTATAACTAAATGTACAGAACGTTAAATTTGGCACGAAATGTGATATCACGTATATAAGAATCGATTTCAGCAGCACATTTTGCCCTCTACAAAGGGTTTCGGTTATGACAAAATAAACGTAACGTTTAATACAATATTTCATACATGCTAAAAAAAAATGTTCAATGAGTCATAATAGGTCGAATTGTTCATCAAATTATACGTAAGCATTAAAGCGAAGATTACAAATAAGTCGCAATTTAAGTTGTGTAAAAATTACCACAATATTATTTTCTTTATTAAACAACCTACATATAACAGGAGGCAAGACTAACGGAACTTAAACGAAATTAGGATAAGACCTAATAAAGGAAGATAGATTGGGTGTCTTATTAGCGCAGAGAATTCCAACTCACACACACCGTTAATTCAATTCTGCTCGCGATTCATCTTCTTCTCCACCGACTTAGCACAAGGCGGAAGGTTCAACGCTATATAACCGTACGTCCGAAAGAATGCCGACCAAACTTGATGTTAAGTTCTTAACGAACTAAGAGAAAAAAAACTACAGGTGCTAGTCAGCTTATTATTTTAAAAGCATAATACGGTTCCGGAAGAAAGAAAAGAAAACAAGGAATGTATTAGAAGTAATACCGTGATGACAACTTCACAACTTCGCTTCGTTCCAAGTCCATTAGAAAAATGTGAAATTTAAAACCGCTCTAACGTCGAAAAGTGTATTGATTTAGGATGAATTAGTTAGAAGGAGACGGTGATATGAGAACGGGGAAAAAATTTTGACACAAACAGTAGGTTGGTTGAGCAACCCCGTTTGATCACCGAGAATATGCGTGTACGTCGCGATTGCATAAATATTAGTTTCAATTTGCATTTATAACGTTTTTCTCCCAGTATATAAGCAGGTTGGTGTGAACTATAGCTGGTGTTATACAATGATTTTCGATTAAGCAATGTAGAATATTATTAATAATATTACTAAAATAATCTAAGAATGACAGTTTTTAATTCCATTATGCATAAAAAGATTTTTTCTGTGGCGGTAAACAAGTTTGACATTTTATCCCTCATGACAGGTAACAAGTGTCACTTTCTATGAAACAACTTTTTCCCCCGGGAAGAAAGCTAGGCCGGTAACTAAGGTTGCCAATTAATCCGGAAAATTGTATCATAATTTAGTACACAAAACCTTTGTAGGACAAAGCCTTAGATCATGTATATTACATGGATACTGCTATCCCGTACGAACTTATTATCGACTATGTTTCCAAGATGTGCAACGTGCCTTTTTCGCATTATCTTTTTTGTGAGTAAGCTATCACCAATGCTGCTGTCTTTCTTTGTACCCCTGATTGTCTGGGAAGCGCATAACGGACATGTCATATGTCATTGGGACGTTTTGTTGACAGGACTCGTACTGCTATTTGAAAATAGTTTTTCCTTCGAATTATTCCTTTACTTTTGCATTATAATTCACTTTTTTTATATAGTTTTAAGAGGGTTAGTTGAATAAGTGAGAAAACAGATTTCACATTTGTTAATTGTTTAAAAATCTAAATATTTTCTTAAATCGTACACTATGCAGTTTGAATTTCGCGGTTAAACTTGTTTCAATTTCACGCAATTTTAAGCCAATCATTTGCCTGAGTGATACAGAGTAAGCAAGGTTATTCAATGACAATGCAAGGTTATGTAATGACTTTCATAAATAAGAACGAAAAGGAAGAATATATGTAATTTGTCTCTGCTATGTTGGAAACATAGTTGGGAACCTAACGCGGTATCCATGTAAATATACATGATCTAAGGACAAAACTATAGATCTTCCCAACTGTCTCATATTCGAAGACAGCAGAGTCAGATGGCGTTACAGATGTGACTGTTTGCGCATGCGCAAAATTTATAATTTTTCTTTAACCCGTCATTGCTCGCGCACTGAGCGCTACGCTCATTTCAAAATTTAACCCGATATTTTGAAGTTATTTGTAAAAACTTCACCTTTGGCATTCACGTATTCTTTAAACATAGCATATAAAACGCGAATATCATACAGGAAATGAATATTATACTCTTAATTTCCTCTACCAAGCATAATTTTGTAAGAGTGCAGTGAAATGAGCGGTAGGCTCAGTACGCGAACCAGAAGCTGTCATACTGTCCACGAAGTAAAAATAGAAAAACCACATCAAGATGTGCCCAGTGTTCCAGAGCAATATGCGGAGAACATACAATTACAATATGTCGCACTTGTCGCAACAAAGACTCCGAGAGTGAATAGCATATAAGTTTATCGTTTTTTAAATTTTTAAATTTATTTGAATTGTCTTAATTTCCATTTATGTCTTGTTTTCTTATCATATTTAATTAATATAATATTAAACTTAAAGATAACATGCAGTTTTTTACCATTAAAGTATGTTAAAATATTTAATTAATCAAAGTGAGCGCAGCGCTCATTAGCGAGTACTCATGTAGCAATTTCATACGCGACCGATGACGGGTTAAAAATGTCAGATTAATCTCTTCTTCACAGTATATAATGTACTAAAGAAAATAAACCGTAATTAGTTAAAAAGGCTGAATTTAATTATTCACAACAGAAGTTAAGAATAATTTAGGACCTTTTGATCAGAAAGTCGCAGTACACATCCCCAATCAAGTTAGTTAGAAATGCAAATTCTAAAATAGAAATATCTGTGGATTATGGCGAAAACACAAAAGGATATACAATATATTTACCTGAAAAAAATAGTATCAATGACGAGAGACGTTAAAGGAAAACAACAGTTGGACAGAGGTTGATGATTGCTCAGCACGCAAGGAAATTGTTAGTAGTAAATGGGTACTAAAAAGAAAGAAAAATCTCGAAGAAATCAAGCAATATACAGCTAGTTTATATAGCAGATGATGCAGATTTTGACATATACCTATATGCGCTCCCGAAGCTAGATTATTTTTATGGCAATAGCCAGGTAAAATGAAATTGCCCGTACATCAGTTGGATGTAACTGGAACTTGTTTGTATGCAGACATCAAAGAAACGGTATACCTATATGAAAGTGTCGGACGGTAAATTATGTAAGTTATATCGTTCAGTTTATGGATTAAAATGTTTTATATAAAATTATATCTAATTTCTCTAATTGTTTGTTTAAAAGAGTATCATTAAAATGTTACATCTTCCAATTGTTGTTTTATTCACAGACTACTTTTTTTTGGTATAGGGGTACTATTTTATGTAATATGAAATTTTAAAAAATCCATTTGATTTTATTACAGCAGATACAAAGGCAAAATCTAGTATTTTACATTTTGCCTTTCATGAGAAGTATAAAGGTAAATTACTGTAGGTTTCCTTCTCTCATCATGTAATAAAATCAATTAGACTATAAATACAAAGTGAGTCAAAAAGAAGGAAGACAAGTTGAATTTTCCGCCAACTTTTATTTCCTTAAAATTGACCAGCCTGTGGTTTACTTATAGGCGTTTCCATGAACATTTTGAAGTGGGTGCATTTAATAAAAAATTTCTTTATTCTTACATAAACAAAATAATCTTTCCTTTAAAGTATAATACAAGAAATATAACAACGCTATTATTATAATTATAGGGAATGTTCAAAATGACTACTATGATTTTCTAAACACAACAAATTTATACGCTTTTTCATATTAACAAATAATGCTATCAAAGCATTAACAACATTATTTCCCTAATAATAGGTGGCCTTTAGCTCTTCTAAACTAAGTAGGTATGTAACCGATTTTGAAAAATCTTATTCATTAAATATTTAAACAGTTGTAATCCTTTTAATAAAATGTATCAAAAACAATAATAACAGAACAACAGATAACACGAGGCGACTATGCTGTAAAATAACAGGAAGTAATTTTTTACTAGCATTACAGCCAGTTTGACCAACCTATTCTATACAAACAAATACAAGGCGGGAAATTCAACTTGTCCTCATATGTACTTATTGGCTTAGTCTGAATACATATTTCAAATTAGACAGTTTTCCCGCCATGTAGCGATAGTCCTGACATCTAGGCATGCCTTCCGAAAATATGAGAAAGAACGAAAATATTACTTGTCCTTCTCAGATATATCGGATGTCTCTGACATAAGTACGAATACGTACTGTCAAAATGACAGTTGTTAAATGTGTATTGCATAACAGCCGGCGGCTATGTTCCTTGAACGTTTTGAACTGTCTGCTAGAATTTCTTTTGGAGTTGAAATCATATTAAATCATTGTTTTTCTCGTTACAGAAAAAATAGTGTATTATACACGAGTAAAATCATATGATTTTAGTTCTCGATGTCGTCCTGAGCTAAAACCTAATACTTTTTCCCTTTCATAATAAATAACTACTCCACCGAAAAATAAATGCTCTTAGTCAAAATATCAAAATACTACCCAATCAGAAATGGTCATGAGGAGTTCATATTCTTATCATACAATTTTGCTTGTTTATTTCGGTATTGGTGGTATAAAGTAGGTATCGGTATAATGCAATGTGTGCAATAAAAATCTCCAAATGACATGTCGTTTTATTCTAGGAAATATGTATCAAATCCCAAGCTTTGCTCGTATCTATATACAGTGCTGCTTTCTCCACCCTACTTGCCTGTGTGAGTAGTCTGTGCCTGTGTAAGATTTATCAGTAAACTTGACATTGATCGTGTCGTTGCCATTCCGAAGAAATTTTGAGCTTGACACGTGATGAAAAGAACATATCGTTTTTTCCTCTTACAAACGTCGGCGAAACAAAGGGACCGCATAAAAATAGAAAATACTGTACTGTAAGTCACGAATAAGGAGATGGATTACTGAAGGTATTAATAATGTGCTCACTCAGATCAACCATCATTATAAAGCGAAAAAGTCCTCTTCAAAAATTTAGATACTTGCTGAATTTATTCCTAAGGCAAAAATTATACTTCCTGTAGAAATTGAGAGTTAGACTACGGTTTAGTGAAGAAAAAAACATTTTACAAGTTATCGCTAAGGATTTCATAAAAATGGCTTTTAAATTAGCAATAAAGGTTTAACGTAAGTAGACCAAAAATGGATTGCTCTTAGCTAAGAATATCAATTCTGGCGATGTTTAGTATCAATGAAACCGGACTAACAACACTGCAGCATGCAAGTAGTTCCTTAAAGGATAAAATAGCATCTGTACACACACAAGTAGTTTCACCATTTATGAAATTTGTGCTTGTCAAAAAATTCTGTTACTTTTGACAACACACACTGAGGGCCAGCATATCTGATTTGTGGTTTACCATTTAAGAAATTTGCCACAGTTTATAATTGCTAGTTTTACTGTTGAATTAAGATCAGAAGCGCTTGGTTATGGCAAAGGTTCAATCTGGGACAGCAAATGATATTGGTACATACAAAAAATTATTGATATACTCAGCGAATGTTAGAATGAAGAAACCCACGGTTCCACAGATGAGAGTAATTTTGTTGGTTTGTAATTTCTACAAAACAAAAGTGTGTTCAGTAAGAAAAATAGCTACAGAAGAAACACTTTTATTGGGCAAATAATATCTTTATTCATTGATCTAGAGGAACGTCAGTATATCATCGTATACAGAGCTTTCATTAGAATTAAAACCCACTTGATCTCTAACCTAATATGACTTAAATAATATATGTTGGTATAACAAATAATATCCCTAAGCTGTCTAACCTGACAGTTGCAAGGTTGATATTTGACAGTTTCTGTACGCTTTTAGTTGTTTTCATTTTATATGTAAATAAAAAATTTCGGGGAAATTTTATTTTTAAGTATGTATTACCATACTGTTAAATGGAATGCATATCTAAAAGAGGTGTATTAAATGAAAGCGAACTTACTAAGAACGTTGATGTATTTTTTTGCAATTTACAAAGGGATTTATTTAGTTTTATCAAAGCCTCATAAAAATGAAAATTAAATTTCGATTGTTTCGTACAACCGGAAGTGGATGTAATAGATACAACAATGGTTCGTTGTTTCTTAGCTTAAGTACACGTCTGAGCTAGAAGTTGTTTAATTTTTTCTCGTACAATGATACTTTTACGTGAATAATTATACAGTGAGCGCGTACCGTCTAAAAACATGATACAATCTATGTAATGGTTTGCCTGATTCTAACAAAATTTTAGATAGGTAGCTTTCCAGTAGGTATGTAGGTACCTACTGCGGATACAATAGTGACAAGGATTCTCCAGTTAGAGTTTATTTTAATGTAGCACGTATGAATTCATTTAACTATTCTTACAATGTAGATGCACTCTAATATACTCAGTGACATTAGAAGTGTTACACCCAGAAGGAATCATTTGTTTAACTTGATTTTTTGGCAATCTAATTGCTTAAGGAATTGAATTTTATCTATCTATCTATGGGAAACACCTCAGGATTACGAAAACTTTGAATGAGAATGGATTTGAGAACGGGGAACTGTCAAATGAAAGCGTACCGCAATTTGATACAAAAATTTGAAAGAACAGGGTCTGCAACTGACCTACCAAGATCGGGAAGACCAAGAATTAGTATCGTCCAAGTTGTAGAGGCTCTTCATGAAAATCAGGACATAGCCAAAGGTAATTCACTAGCAATCAGCAGTGCAAATGCGATATCCAAGATAATGCAAGTGCTGTAGACCACGGTTTTTGAAAACTTTACTCGAAATTCTGAAAATGTATCTATGTAAACGGAAAATGCTTTTTCAATTAAAGGAGGGAGATTTGGCTACTAGTAATGGTTCAGATGGAAACAATTCAGTCGTAAATTTCAATTTGTAAAACAATTTTTAAAAAATTTGCTCCAAAATTTTTGCACAAATTTAAGATCGTGCCAAACAAGCTTTAGTTGCAATCTGGTTGTATTTATAGCTATAAGCTTAAATAAAAGAGAAGTTCCGTTTACATTCACTATTCCCCAGCTTTATACTGTTATATATTCTGTAATGTAAGAAAAAATTGCAGAAGAGATTAAATTGGACTCTCTTTTTAAGAATCTAATTACATCCTCCACTTGCCCTTGCAGTTTATTTGTAAAATCAGATTATGGGAGATATCAGCGTCTATAAGAAAATTCCACTTGAATTTTGTTTCAAAATATTTTGTAAGTAATGAAATTTTTCCAATAATAATTAAGTGGTGCGTTAAAAAGATAATTGAGAAAAACTATATATTGATTAGTGTTAGTTTTGACAATAATTAACCAGTAGGAACCTTCTGATGAGCATAATAAAAATTTAATTTTAAAATTTTAATTTTTCCTCCAAATTTGTTGGCAGACACAGTTCCAAAATACTTTCTATTCTGGCTTAAAATCATACCTTGTTTGTACTTCACATAGAAGAGGCAATACAAAGAAATGGTGGAAGGAAACAAGCAATTGCGCTACAGCTAACAAACTGAAGAAATTACATGAACATGTAATCCTACTAAGTACACCTCAAAAGTGTGCTTTCAGATTTCACAATTGGTTACCTTGTATCAGCAGGCTATGAGATAGATTAGCCTTTGTGGGAAGCTTAAGTCACTTAAGAGCCTACAGTATAGTAGTAGTGTATGATGATGTGGATTTCTAATGTATTAACAAAGGTAATAGAAAAACTAATAATATTCATCAGAATAATTACTGCGATTGGTTTCTTCTATAGTTGGGGAAGCGCAATGATAATTACAGTTGAAGTAACTTCTAAATATGTTAAATATAAGGTTCTAAGTACTTCCAGCAGCTGCTAATTGTTTTCGCGTTTATTTTACAGAATAAATTGCGTCAGTAATGTTCAACAGTAAATAACCACGAAGATAATTAATATTTATAAGAGAATAAAACTACCTAATTAAGACATACTTAAATACTAGTATTAATGAACTTCATCTGCACAAGAACATCATAGAATGGGGAAGCATAGTTCCTCTCAGTAAATATGGTAACTGTATTATGCAATCATGTTAATAGAATTGCATACAAATCCCAAATTAGGTTACGTGACCTTTAACAACAATAGGTCTATTTTATTTGAGATCGCGTTTAGTAGCTGACAGGTTTCAATGATGGTAGGCAAAGTTAACCGGAAGCAACCACAAATGTCAGTTCTTTCCACGTCAGAATTGATAAGAATCTCCTGGCGTTCCGATAATACGCGTTGTACACACGACGATACGATGAAAGTGTTTGCAAAGGTTCCCATTTATATGTAATACAGACGTATGTTAAAAGAGGGCGCTCGAGAATCTTTGGCATAATATTGTAACGGAATAATTGAGGGCTAATTACCAAGTTCAATGTTAATTCGAAACGTTCCAGCATAGTTATTATAACGTTAATATCCGTTTACTTATATTTAAATGTAAATATGCGGTTGCGATTTGATCTCTTCATATTAGATATTAATTATCGGTTGTCTAGAAGTATATCTAATGCATCATTAAAATGCTGTAATGTTAATTCACTTTCCGTGTTCATGCGGAACGTTTTTCCACACATCTTAAAATGGGTTATTTATTCGTAATTAAGATGTAATTGCGTCATTGATTTCGGAAGGGAGTGTGTTTGTAGTAGATTAGCAAGCCAAGCATATCTGTATGTTTAAATTTTAATATAAATAAAAATAAAAAGTTTATACAAATCCTGGAGTAAATGTACTTAACTATTAATTGAAGCACCATAATTGCATCGTTGATGGATATATTTGATAGAGGGTTAATCAAAATAAATGCGTGAGTGCACACCTATAGGCAAAATTTTAGTAGATAGCCGACAAATATAAAAATATTGCGTGTCCGTCTACAAGTGTTAAGCGTACCTTATCGCGTAAATTATCACCATATTAGTGACTTTGACAGGTGTAGAATTGTTGCCTATCTATCTAGATGTTGGTTTGTTAAATCGCGAACTTGGCCGTCCGTGTTAATTGTACTGCAATGACGGTAATGCGTGTGTGTTGTGTGTGGATAGAAGAAGGTAGAGGAACACGAAGAAGACTAGCTCTACCAGACCGTTTTGCTACAACGCGTCAAATTGCTGACCAATGGTTTGGAGAAGAAGGACCACCGTCGTCAACACTTAAGCTGGTGCAGAGAACGGCAGCATTGGGACGGAGAATGACATAATGATGTCTTCAGCGACGAATCGCGATTCTGACTAGTATCCACAATGGTTGTAGAAAGGTATGACGCCTGCGTGGAGAGCGACGCGATATTGGGTTTGCTTTTGAGAAGCATGTACACAGGACTGTTGGAGTAATGGTGGGTTTACATTATTCAAGTGAGTTGATCAAGTCAGTTGAATTCAAGTGATGTGGGCGTGAGTTGAACATCTAAACCCCTTCATTCATTTCAGTTGATCAAGTCAATTGAATGGGTTCCGAGTTGACACATGTTTAACTTTTGAAGTTCAATTGAAGGGAAAACAAGTGTTTAAAATGACGACCAGTAGCTGGTCGGACGAGAAGACATGAGTGTCTGTGGAATAGGGAAAGTAGTGCATATGAGTTTTCAAACAGCATACAATGCACTTTTTACTACGTCGCCACTCATTTTCTTTTCAGTGAAAAGTACTCAAACACCAAGAACCTACCACCCTAATTTAAAGCGACTGAAACGTTCCGGTGATGACATAATGTGGTCTGCAATAAACGAATTGCAAAAAATATGTGAATCTGCCACTGAATTCTTAGAAGACGAGTTGGAAATTTTTGATAGATATGTTGCCAAACAATTGCGGAATATGAACATTATCAGAGCAGTTGAGAACCAAGTTGAAATCGGTATTCTACTTTCAAAAGCAAGGATTCAAGGTATTGAAGACAATCAAAACGTGAATGGTACTCAGATATCTCAGTTGCAACCTTTTGCAGAAGATGAGTCTAGCGATTCATATTAGGCCAGCACCCCACAACACTCCACAACAAGTGGTAGAAAATCACAATATTCGTATTTGTGTAGACTTGTTAATCACATCACAAACTACCGATGCAAGAGAAGACATTCTCCCACAAGTAATGGCGACTATTCTCCAATAATTTATTGTGTTCCAAAAAATATTAAATTTATGTTGAGTTAATGACCTGTTATTTCTTGCTTTAATATATTGATGTAGCACATGGTAAATTGCTTCCAATGTTTCTATATAGCAATATCTGCTTTAGGAATTGTGACTAATAAGGTTATTTGAAGCACCTTGGGCCCTCCTTCGTGTAATCCACTCTCTAACCCATCCTTCTCCGTTTTTTCTTACGTACCTTTTCTAATTCTTCACTAGCTAAAATGAAACCTCTATGGAGAACAGCTTCACGTACTACTACTTTCGCTTAAATCAACTGAATAGAATTAGTGTCGATTAAGTGTTGAAACAAGTAAGTGAATGCAATTCACTTGAATTCAACGGTCTTGATCAACTCACTTGAAAAATGTAAACCCACCATAATGGTTTTGAGGACTATTGATTGTGGTACCCGATCACCACCTCTGTTTATTAGAGGCAGTATGACAGCGCTGACTGCGCTTTATATTGATGTTGTCCTAAAAATCACTTTACTACCTTATCTAAATGGCCGTCTTCACGTCCTTTTTCAGAAAGATAATGCACGTCCTCATATTCCTCGTTGAACTATAGACTTTCTTCAAGAAGTAGGCGTTAATGTTTTGCCGTGGCCATATCGTTCCCCGCCTTTAAACCCCATCGAACATGTGTGGGATATCATAGAAGGAGACTGTCCTCTTTGCACTATCCTCCATAAACTTTGGCGCAGTTAATCAACGAAGTTCAAGTTGCTTCAGACGAAGGTGCCATAACCAGATGTCGACCATCTCATTTTATCGATCCCTAGACGAGTACAGGAGTGTACTCAGCTATGGAGTCGCCAAACACATTATTTTTTTTCGTGTTACATGTTAATAAAATCAGAACAGGTCTTGAGATGTTTATGGGAAAGCGATTTTGGACAAAATAAAAAAGACCATCGAAAAAAAATAGGGGAGGAGAGGGGGGCTGGTTAAGAAAACTACTGCTGGTTTAGCCGCACACATCCCTCCCCAAAAGCTCTAATTTATTCGGGTGCTTCTTTTATAAATTTCTACAAATTCCAATATGGTCGTTATAAGAAAAACAAATGATAGTTCCAAGAAAATCTGTCACAACGACGAAAGTTTGATACCGCCGTCCATTTGAAATGAGACAAAGTGTATGGATAATACATATCATCGGTTTAAATTCCAAATGAGGAAATCTCGTATGAAGATATCAGCAGCCATTAGAAAGCACTCATCCACAACGTAACTAGAATGTGTAAGGGTATGTCGTGAAAATTAACGAAAACATAATTGCTGTGCGTGAGGGACACGGAAATTGATTTAATCATCATTAGTTACATGAAATACCTCGCTATCTTCTTATTGGTGGCCATATAGAAGTGTGACAACTGATTATCTCACTTCGGCAGACTTCACATCAAAGGCGAAGCACGCAAACCTCCACCACACGCATCGTTTTCGTTGTCTGTAGTTTAAACGTAGGTACTACGTCGTATAACACCGCGTATATAGATTTTAATTTTGATGACCACGTAAGGTATGATTCAAAATTATGTCATAATAATGGTTAGTTAAATATTATTATACGTGTAGGTTAGTCTTATTTTAATATTAAAAAATAAAAAAAATTATTACCCATATTTGCTAGAAATCTATTACGGTCCTCAAACAATTTAACAGCTTCTGAAAAAAGAACAAACAAATTAGCCTTATCAGCTTTCAACGAGAACAAGCATGTACAGAAAGAGAGAATCATTAATCTAATTAAAAACGATGACTTTCAGTTTCTATCTATCTATTCGCAGGCAGTAAGATCTGTATCTTTTTTAGAATTACGAAAATGTTATCATGGGTTGGTCATTTATACGCCATCGCGATATAATAATATATTATGTAGACGAGTTTTTTAATTTGCTGGAAATGTAGGTATAGCGTCGTCCAACAATTACATCGAACATGGGTATAAATTAAAAATATCTACTTCCAATTTTTAGTTAATGCAAATGGCAATAGTTTATTCATAGTCATCGGAAATAATATTTACTGATTTCAAGTCTCATGTCTAAAAGGGTACGGATTTGAATCAGTGAACTTTATAAATTATAATACAAAATGAATGCTGTTTATGTAAACAGAAATGTAATTTTATATTATATGGCAATTGAGAGATTCTTAAGTAATTCGCAAATAATTTACAATTTGAAAAGAAAAACAACAAATAATAAAAAAGTGAAAAAATCAATGCATTAGAATTTGATTGTTTGCTATTCTGACATAAAATTGAAACAAAAATTGACTTAAAACTACCTAAAACAATGATGCCTTTTTTCAAAAATGATAAAAGCAACATAATTGCATTTGCAAAGGTATAAAATTTAGAATAATTTCGCAAGGGTAAAGGCATACAGGATATTCAACAGCATTGGAACAGTATTAATAGCATAGAAACTGCATCAAACTGTAAACTGAATATACCCAATACACCAGAAAATTTTTGATGTTAGATTTTTGGACGGAAATCTAGAAAATGTTGAAATTGAGAAATATTTGAATTACTTAGAAAAAGTATAACGTTTAATTCAAAACCAATACTGTAATTTATTAAATTAGCTGTCATAAAAATAGGACTACCTATTACGTTTATATTTCCTCTAAGTATTCACGGTATACAAACAGCCAATCACGACTGTACCTTTTGGGGGTGAAATTTTAAATTAGTCCTCTAGCATTTGCGCAGCAGCGCATTAGAAGTGTTACACTCAGAAGAAATCATTTGTTTAACTTGATTTTTTGGCAATGTGATAGTTTTACATCAGAAATGAAACGATAACATTTTCAAGAAATGTTATTAACATGTAACAAAAAAATTAATAATGTGTTTGGGCACCCTGTAGCTGAGTACACTCCTGTACACGTCTAGTCATCGACAAAATGAGATGGTCGATATTTGCTTGTGGCGCCTCGTTTCAAGCAACTTAAATTTTGTTGATTAACTGCGGCAAACTTTGAGTAGGATGGTGCAAAGTGGACAGTGTTCTCCTCATGATATCTCACACATGTTCGATGGGGTTTACATCCAGGGAACGGGAACGGATGTCTTGCGGACGTGTGGACGGCCCATCTAGATAACGTAGTAAAGTCGTTTGTAGCACATCATCAACATTACACGCCATACTGCCTCGAATAAACAGAAGTAGTGATCAGCTACCATAAGCAAGAGCCCCCCAAACCATTACTCCAACAGTCCTGAGTACATGACTCTCAAACCCAATATCGCGTCGCTCTCCACGCCGGCGCCGGCGTCGTACCCCTCTACGGCTATTGTGGATACCTCGAGAGAATCGCGATTAGACGACATTATGCCATTCTGCTTCCCAATGCTCCCGTTTTCGGCACCAGTTCAAGCGTTGACGACAGTGGTCCGCAGTTAAAGGAAGGACTAATCGTGGACGGTATGAAAAAAGTCCAAAGGCTCGAATACGGAAATATAGTGTACGCATAGTAACAGGTTTACCTTCTTCTCCAAACCAAATCTTCAGCGATTTGACACGTTGTAGTAAAACGGTCTCGTAGAGCTGGTTGTCAGAAGCGCCTATCTTGACGCTCTGTGGTATGCCTCTACCTTCTTCTGCCCACACACGACACACAGGCATTACCGTCATGGCAGTGCAATTAACACGATGCCAATTCCGCGCTAGGAGAAACCAATATCTCGATAGGCAACAATTTTACCCCTGTCAAGTTCACTAACACGGTGAAACTTTCGACGTTTTCGAACTCGAACGAATAACTAAACTTTTCTATATTAGGCAATTCTCATGAATATGAATCTCTTTGCAGAAAAGTAAGAGAACGTTTGTCTCTTTGCTAATCTTCAATAAACAATATTACATTGAATATGGTAATCGCAGAATAGAAGGAAGAAATAGAAAAAGAGTGAAAAAGTTGTTGCAGTCTTTCTTGATTTGAAGAGAGCTTTTGAAGCTATAGATAGAAATAGATTGGTCAAAAAGCTTAGTAGGTATGGAATAAATGATACAGTTCTATCTTGGTTAAAAAGTTATCTGACAGACAGATATCAAATAGCTATGTAGATATGAGAATAAAGAGTCAGAAGCAAGAATAGTAAATTCGGGTGTGCCACAAGGATCGGTACTTGGACCATTGCTATTTATATTGTATATTAATGACATTGAAAGTGTGAGTGGTGATTGTAAGATCAATTTGTTTGGAGATGATGACATTCTACCTACTGTAAACAAAATCAATGATAGCTTAAAGATGATTGTGCAGTGGTTTAAAGTAAATAAGCTAAAGACAAATACATTAAAGACAAAAGCAATGATTATCAGTAGTAGATCTGTAGTTTCTCTAGATGAGGACATTGTAATTGATAGTGCAGTAATTGAACTAGTTTCTGAAATAAAGTATCTTGGTGTTATTATTGACTGTAAGCTCGCATTTAAAAATGACCTAGACTATATTGTTAAGAAAGTAGCAAAAAAGATAGGTTTCTTAGGGAGAATAAGTAGTAAATTAAGTTTATGGGCTAGAATTATGGTGTATAAGACTATTATCGCCCCGCATTTTGAATACTGTGCTACGGTTTTGTTTCTAGCAAATGACGGAGACTTAAATAGCTTACAAAAACTGCAAAATAAGGCAATGCGAATCATTTTGGGATGTAATCGCTATAATCGCATAGTGATGATGATGGAGACATTGCAGTGGCTCAGTGTTAAACAGCGAGTTTATTTCAATACTATTACTGTTATTTATAAAATTGTACACAATATGGTGCCGGTATGTATGAGTAAATTTATTGTTTATATTAAAGACATTCATGACAGGACAATTAGAAACGCAGATATGTTTAGGTTACCATTGGCTAAGAAATCATGTTCACAGAACAATCTGTATTAAAAGGAGCTAAAATTATATAATGAGATGGACAAAGAAGCTAAACAATCAATAAAGTTTATTACTACCCACATATGTACAAGTAGGTATTTATCTTTAAGTTTCATAGTATTTTATTGACTTCAAAGTAGAAAAATATCTAAACAATTAAGGTGAAGAAGCAAGTTTTAATGGACCTAGTACTTTCCGCAAAAATAAAATCAACAATATTATCTCTAAGAGAAACTTTTTCATAAGCATTGTCTACCAAACCTTCAGGGTATATAGGAACATTTTACTTTCATTAATTAAAAAGTTGAAATTGTATGGGTGAAATAAAATATTAATGGAAAGGTAGTATCTAAATGAGTCCGACCCTGATAGGAGGTGCGAGCCTAGGGAAACATTCATTAATCTGTTGTGACAGCGCAGTGTTAACTACACGCTACACCAGTAATTACAGATGACGGACCGCAACATGACATGTGAGACTCATCTCGTTTCACATCGGATATATCTATACATTATACACAATATTTATAGGAAAACTATTAAAATGTTACGTCTATGAGGGTTTCATTTAAATTTAAAAATATTGTTAGCAATCAAGACATCATTTACATTATTTAGATTTTTCATTTCTGCAATTTGTTTTCCGTAAAATTTTTGGCGAAATGATAGCTGTACGACGGCTTACGGGTTAAGCATTAATATTTGTAGTGAGAATAATGCCAACTGTCATGTCTTTCCAAAAATCATTTTTCATAACATTCCAACAGTAAATTTTTTAAATTTCCACATTTTAACATCATTAATTACATCTAAAGACGCTAATCATAATTCCATATTTAAGCCAGTGTCCGATACCTTCTTAAATCGAGACATAAAACACCTTTTACAATATATATACATATATGTATATGCGTGCCCAAATGGTAACACTGTCCGTTTTCAAGCGATATCTTATTAATGGAAATGATCTGTTCATTGAAGCAATTTAACACGATCGGTTGAGCTGTCACAAAAAAAGACAGGTATAGTGATAGCGATACCTGAAATATACAAGTATATCGGATGACACCTATAGATTGGAAAACATTCACATTTACAGAGTTGACTTTTAAAACGTGTCTTGTTTGTATATCTCGTTTAAATAGTGCATCTGCAGGCACTCTCTTTTTGTATTCGTTTCAGGGAATATCAATATTTATTATACCTACTTACGTACAGCTAATGTAGTAGTAGGTATGCGAATTTATTTTTAGGAATTTATCAAAATTGTGCCGTAAAATTTGTGCTATTATCTTTTAATAAATTAATTCAATATGTAAGTATGTAGAAAACATCAATTCCATTGCTTGCGTTCCCTATTTTGTTGTTCAAAATAACTTACAACCTATATTGCATTTTATACTAAACAAGTTCGCCTTTGATTGCAACTAAAATTACAAACAATTATTTGAATTTTTGTAAAAAAGAAAAGGATTCTTGATGATTTGGGAAGTGATTTGGAGTCTGCGCCTTGGATTGACGTCTCAAAGAGGATGATCCATCTACTTGGTATTTTAGACTTTGGATTCCATGGACTTTCTGGTTGTAGTTTCTTGTTGAAGCGTGCGAGGAACGGTGTTGGGTGTAACTAGTTGACAGATCTGAATTGTTTCACATGGCAGTCTTATAACACATCTACATACGTATTTCAGGCATTTCTTGCAGCAAGTGCTCTTTCCGTTTGATATAGTATGTTTACGATAACAAACGAGTTACGTCATCAATACACGTCGTAATAGCGGTACGCATTATTGCCAAATCTTTTCTTTAATAGGTGATGTATTAAGTCATGATAGCGCGTTGGCATGCAATTCGTGTTAACGATTAAGTTGATACTTACGAAATGGCAACATCGTAGAGGACAGACACCCATTTAATTTAGATGTTCGTTAACACGCGATTAGATTTTTTGGCAACGCTTGTGGATCTCTACGATTTGCTACCACTAACATGAACGGCAAGAGCAGGCATACCACCAGTAATGATAATGGGAGGAGAGTGGTGCGATTTGCTTTTGAAAATAATATGAAAATTGTCAGTACTACCTCCGACCACAAGAATATACTTGCACCAAATCAAGTGACCCGAAATCAAATTGATCATGTCCATATTGAGCGAAAACAGGTCAAAAATGTTATGGATGTAAGAATCTACAGGGGAGCAGATTGTGACAGTGACCATATATTAGTTATAATCGAAATGCACCAAGAGAGGCCGCCTAAGAAAAAAGACATGATTCAGCAATTCGAAGAAGAAATTACGGATAAATTGACCACGAAACCGCATAAAGAAGAGATAGAGGAAAAATGGATGCAGATTGAGGCAGCCAACGAGGAGGTACCAGAAAAGGTACCTACTAGAAAAGTCAAAAAGGAAGCAAACCAGGAGCACGGCTTAGATTTTTGGAAGGTGCGAGTGAAATTGATAATATGCAATACAATCGCAAAAGGAAGGAACCCAAATCTATATATAGAAGGAAGAAGACGAATTACTTAGAGCAGGAATTAAAAGAAATAGAAGAATTGTATGTAGGGAAGGAAGGGAGAAATTTTTACCAAGAAGTGAAAAAAAGTAAAAACACGAACGTTGGGGGAGAGGGGAGTAAGGGGGAGCATTTTATTTGAAATCTGAGGGAAGTACCCTGGTAGGAAGTACAGAAGGAAAGCTGAAAGTGTTTGTCCAGTACTTCGTAGGAGTGCTAAATGAGAATGAGGACGAAGTAAACCCGGATGACCATGAAACGGAAGAAGGGGAAGAAGACGGAGTAGGTGGTAAGTGAACCCACAAGAACGGAAGTAAAAGAGTCCATAAAATAGTTAAGAAACAATAGGAGCGCTGGGGAGAATAACACAACAGCGGAAATGGCGAGATGCTAGTGACAAGAATACATATAACAGGACCAACAATAAAATTGCCAATTATTTCAATCCACACATTAAGTTTAAATTCGTGTTGAAAGTGATTTATCTTTATGGCATATGGGGTTTCAACTGCATAAACGTGTTCGTTATGGAAATTAGTTACCCCTCTTATTGTGAAACAAGCTTCATCCGTAAACAAGATAGTGTTGCCAAAGTTTAAATCTGCTTCTCTTTGCCCATAAGCAACAAAAACCCAGGCGTATTTCGGGATCATGTTCTAAAAGATCTTGAACTGCTATTTTATGGTATGGATATAGCAATTGTTCTCAAATTACTGCGTCAACGACATCTTTACATACTAGTACTTATTTCTGGATCTTCTTTAACACGTTCTAAAATTTCTTTTTCAACCTCAGGAACCTTTACAAAACGCTGCCTTCCATAATCAGCGGTTGCAGGAGCAAAGCGACCGGTCTCCCGAAGACGTCGCTAAACGACAGCAAACGTTGGGTGACTTGGTATTCGACGATTTGGAAACCTTTCAGAATACACCTACTAACACCTAACACACTCTCGAGTATTTCCTTCACAAAAATCAAATAGCAATAACATATCGGTATATTCTGCGGTGGTGTATTGTAAGGCCATGATAAATCACGAAAAGTTAAGCCTTTCTAAATTATTATTTAGCATTTAAGAAACTTTTGAACACTAATGACAATTCAGGTATTTTAGATTTGACACTATTATTATTTAGCCATACGAAATTCATAGGCGACTAGATTACCTACTCCTTGCTTTTTTCGTATGCGTGTAAATGGAGAACACTTTCAACAGTTTTTGTGACATATATATTATTTGTCTTCTTGTTTCAGCTATTTAATTTTTTTTTAAATTTTTGTGTAAAATAACCTAATGCGAATTATTAAAATACAAATTTCGCAAAAAACGATTAGAGTAATCACTTCTTATAAAGAGTGCCGTTTTTGTTGTAAATAAGTTACACAGAATCTCTGAAACTGTGAACTTTTACTAAGCCTATTTGTTTAGCTGTAGTCTTTATTTGAGCAGTACATTTAGCCATGCGAAATTCATTTGTTTATGCTGGAAATCATAGGCGACTGTATTACTTTTTGCGTTTTTAGAATGCACGACCATACGCACTTTTTTTCGTTTTTCTCGAAAACGAATAAAAATAAGAAAATTTGACAAGACACATAATTCGATCGTTTTTGAATACTCTATCGAATAACAATTATTTCGTGTCCTTACTACAAACAGCAAAGAAAATGTTAAAAAATTATGTTAATTTTCATAATGCTCATGCGTGTTTCATTCACTTCCGGTATTAGTATTTTCTTGAAATTTTCTAAAAACATTCGTCCAATAATACTAATTGACCATGTCAAATCTTATTAAAATCGCATAAGCCGTTTTGAATTTATAATAAAAAAGCGATTTCAAAATTTTAACTTCAAGGACGCATAGCGCCCAAACTAAGCGACTTTGGACTAAGGTAAGTTTACTTAAATCGGCTTATTTTGATCTAAGGAATATGTGGTAGGCGTATGTAAAGACCTTTTACAGACACCTTGTATATGTACAAAACAGGTCGCTTGAGGTGTATGTACGTTTTCGTATGTTTAATAATGAAATGAGCTGTAGATAAATCTTGCAAAGAGTGACTTTCTCGTATATCATTCAAAATAGTTGAATAAACTTGTATCAATTGTGTGTAAAAAAGAAAATTGAATCACTGTGATAACGTGGATTCTGACAAATCTTTAAATTTACTTAAATGAATGCGTTCTGGGACGCACTGTTTTAGAAATTCGAAAGCCACGTCCTTCTGTCTATCTTTGGAATGTTGTTATTATAAAACAAAAGTCGAAAAAAGTTTAGTGAATGGCATCGGTGCATGTGATGAGGTAATATAAAAATGTTCAAACACAGCTGATCGGTAAGTCAATAAGGTGGGTAACTTGTTGACAGAGGGCACTCGCTCTCTCCAGCGTAAGCTTACATCATCTGCCACCAGATATAATATTCACCATCCAAACATTGTAATCCCGAAAGCCACTCGAAACTTTGCTGCGGATCTATTTCCAGCGTATACGTGGGTCGTCCAATATTTATACGTTTTCTAGACTCTACTACATACATACAACGCATATCGTTAGGGATACACATTTTGCTAGTGTAGTTGTACGTTTATCAATATAATCTTTACATAAATAATTCAATGAATTCTTTCTCACCTAAACTGAGTTAAACATTCTTATAAGATCAGTCACACACCGAAAAGGAAAAGAATAGAGAAAGAACCGACATAAATCAATATCGCATTATTTCGTGATTATGTGAAAAATGTTAGCGTTTTCTCCTGTAAAAGTGTATGTAAATAAAAATAAGCCGTATACATGTGGCCGATGTCAAAATTGAAAGGCCACTTTGATGAGATCTAGGCGGCCGCTGATCCACGCGAACTGATAACCCGCTCACGACTAAAAGCTTTCTAGAGAGACCTTATTAAAACCAAGAACATGTATATGTGTATAATTTAATATAGTGTATTCGTAATCGTATACTGTATGTTGCTAATATGTCAGTGTGTAATGCTCGCGGACTTACGTACGACGTGTTACAACGAAAATAAATTTCGTAGTTTAGGTTTATTAAGTAGTTGTAGGTAGAAAATCTTTATGTTTGTATACATGCAAAATTTGTATGGATAGTTTACTTTGAGTGTATATTTGGGTTTTTTGACGTAATTTAAAGTAGGTACTTTCATTAAAAAATGAAGTGTTACATTTTGTATTGATGTCTCTGAAACTATATCTTTATAGGTTATGTGCGAATTATGGGGAAATGGGGTCTTGTCAAAGATTAAATACTGTACAGAAATTTTGGACAATATGGGATATTCTACCAGGAGTCCCAATATCTATAACTTACAAGAGATATCCCAACCCACACGTACTTAATCATTGACACAAAGGCAGGAGCGGAAAATATCGCTATTATATACAGGCTGTTTCAAAGTTACTCGGCACTATTGCTAACTTTGTTATTATTAAAGCTATGAGTTTGGTTAAATTAGCAAAGAAGCAGTGTTTCATTGCTGATTACGATGGTCACCTTTAAAACATAATCGAATATCGCGTTTTCGAGATATTTGATTTTTTTTTAATGGAACACCATGTAGATTTTTAGTTTTAATGAAGGGCAAATGTATTCTTAACAAACATCATTATACACTCTTATAACAAAATACTTAAGATAACGTACATATTAACATTTTTGTGATTTTGTCAAGCTGGTCATGACTTTCAATAAATCATTTATTTACATCTGTAAATTTATATTAAATATTCAAAAATACGTCCATTTTGTTGAATGCACGTTAAAGCACGTTTATGAACACTGTTTGTAGCTTTCGAAATGCTTCTATCGTCTATTGAATTTATGCATACACGAATACTATTTTCTAATTCCTCTATATTCCGGTACTTTCGTTTGTATACATTATTCTTTACGTTGCCCCAAAAGAAAAAATCTAATGGAGACAAGTCTGGAGACCGAGCCGGCCAGTTTATCGGGCCATTTGTCCCTATTCAGTGGTCCCCAAAAAGTCGTTGGAAATTATGAGCAGGGGCTCCATCTTGCTGAAAGTGAATAATTCGACGGTTTTCTAAGTTTATGTTATCTAGGAAATCTTCCAAAAGCAACCATAAGGTTGATGTATCTTACTCCTATAAGCGATCCACGATAAAACAAACGACCAATAACTTCACTATCAATCAACCATACATTCAAACTAAATCTGTTTGTGGATGTGTTGGGTACGTTAGTAGTGGATTTTCTCGAGACCAGTAGTGCATGTTCTTACGGTTGAACATACCGGAATTCGAAAAATTCGATTCGTCGCTGCAAATTATATTTTTTAGTAGACGAGGATTTTCTCTACCCGAGGCTATCAACCAACGACAAAAAATAAGCCGTCTATTAGAATCTCCAGGTACTAAAGTTTGAGTAGGACGATACTTATATGCAATAAACTTATGTTTTCTTAATATTCTATGAATAACTGTCAAAGAAACATCACTATGCCTTACCATATCTCTCATGGAATTATTTGGAAAAGCTTCAAAATAGGCCACTACATTCGTTTCAACGTTTTCACTAATTATAAACCTATTTTTATGTTTCCTCTTCATAAATAAATTTTCATTTTCTCTGAATCTTCTGCACAACATTAAAAAATATCTTCGATTTGGAGGGTTTCGATTCGGCAAATTGTCGCGATAACACTCTACTACTAGTTTTTTCTGCATATTATAAATGTTTCTAACATATCACACTTTTCTGTATGAGTAAAAGCCATATCAAAACTATGCTTAACACTACTAATTCTAGATGACAACCATGAATTTGCAACGGTAAATATGGTATATACATGGTGTTCCATTAAAATTTTTTTTTTTTTAATATCTCGAAAACGCGATATTCGATTATGTTTTAAAGGTGAACATCGTAATCAGCAATGAAAACACTGCTGCTTTGCTAATTTAACCAAACTCGTAGCTTTAATAATAACAAAGTTAGCAATAGTGCCGAGATACTTTGAAACAGCCTGTATATTTTCATAAATTATAATTGTTAATATTGTGCATAATAAGATTGAAAAAAGAAATTCATCGGTAGAAATTGAAAGCTAGCTATAGGGGTCGTAGGCGTGTGCCCAGTCCACAGCGCTATGAACGCTTAGTTGTATGGAGGCGAACATTAACGGCATACAAAGGTCGCGTTAAACAACGTTGATTTTCTCAGAAACTAAATTGCGATATGATAAAACCTTGTTCCAGGATACTCAAGGGAGGTCTCTCTATAACATACATAGTGGAGATACATCAAGATCCGTGTACGACAACTCTTATGTACCCCTTGTAAGACGTCTTTGTCGACTTGTGTCTTTAAAAGAATTAAACATATAAACTTTTTTATATAAGGAACAGTTATATCAGTGCATTTCTTAGATTTTTCGGTTAAGGGCTTCCATAAATTACAACATTGACTGTGTCTTATGGAGCATAGCTCTTTCTTACTACGTTCTAGAAATTCTCATATAACTATCCTTCTTTTGACATAACGACGTTGCAAAATCATTTGGCGGGTTATGTCTAGGGAATATTTTTATTTAGCGTTTGATATAGAGTGTGTCCCAAAGAGTTTTATACAAATGGAGAAAAAGTTTATGTTTCGTTTCATGATTTGGATTGAGAAAAGTGCAAACTGTAGTGGGGAGCAAACTATTGTCAAAATATGTGAAATGTTACATAAATGTGTTAAAAGAAGGAGATGTTGAACCAAGGTTCGAATTTATGACACGACAAGTACTGACAAGGGAACACCAGCAACATTTATAATGCAAATTATCAATTATATCTGAAGTGACTGGATAATTAATAAACTCACGTATGCGTAGATACCTAAGTGCAAAGTGCAATTCATGACAATAGACACGTATGTACATACATATTTATTTTGAGTTATTATTACTATTACTAATTTTCTAAATTTATTATATATCACCGTTTTCTATGTAAAAGCGATCTTTTTTGATGGACAATGAAAAAAATAATTATTAAAAAAATGGGGGTAGGGGGTATCTCATCCCCCGTTATTAGCTTTTTTGTGAAGATATCTACCTTGCGGCCATGAATTATGCTGGAAATTATGTTAAGGAAAGAAAATTATATGTGTTATCGTTCATTTGATTTATATCAATAGACGAGTTTATTAATTTTGCAGCTTTATTATTATTTTTCTAT
Organism: Popillia japonica; assembly: GCA_004785975.1. Lineage (NCBI taxonomy): Eukaryota > Metazoa > Arthropoda > Insecta > Coleoptera > Scarabaeidae > Popillia > Popillia japonica. The sequence continues at coordinate 71,984 of SMLS01072385.1, forward strand.
TTTTAGAATTATCTATTAATTTTCTAAACTTGTTATACATCATCGTATTCTATGTAAAAGCGGCCTTCTTTTGATGAATAAGAAAAAGAAAAAATGTTAAAAAAATGGAGGGTATGGGGTACCCCGTCCTCCGTTATTAACTTTTTACGAATACGGACGACGCCACCCTTAGGGCAATATGCTGCAAATTAGGTTGAGAAGAAAAGTTAGTATCTCTTATAGTTTAGGAAATTTATAGGTCTAATGAGATAATAATTTCGCAAAATTCTCGATGGTGGAGCGATGTTAATCCTAATTTACATGTCCAAACCAGAGAGCAATATTTATTTCAAATTAATGCATGGTGTAGCTTTTACAAAGACAGAATTCTTTTTTCGAAATAACATCAATGCAGAAAGATACCTACGGTTTTCAAATAATCAGTTATCTCACTTTTTTGATGAATTACGACTAAATGAACGAGGAAAAATGTGGTAACAACAGAATGGAGCACCATCTCACTGTAACAGAGCTATGCGGAATTTTCTCCTCTACACTTTTAACGGCGACTTGATCGCGAGATATATGAAGTTTGAAGTTTCTTTGGCTTCCAAGGTGGGTGGATATCACTCTTCCAGACTGTTTTGTGGTGTTACTTAAAAGGAAAGGTATACCTTCAGAGTATGCATTATACATTCTCCACTACAGTTTGAACGTATTTTACTCTCACTGTAAATCATGATTTTGATTTTCCTTGTATGAATTATGGATGTATAAGTCATGCAAAGCTTTTTATCAAGAATTTATTTTTTTTTGTGAAATGTAAGATAAACTTTTTGCCATTTGTATAAAACTTTTTGGGACACACTGTATATTTTATGTCACCTGAATATTTCGACCTGTCATCGTTCGTGTATATTGTATTCTTTGCATTTTTTTGGAGTTATCCCTTCATTTCTATTTAGTTTTGTGTGAAAAAGTTCTTTTAAGAACTATTGCTATTAGGTATGAATAGTGTAAACTATTGTAAGTGCAATCGAAATAATTATTTATTACCCTATGACAAATGTGTCAAAATTCTAGGTTATCACAATGGAAGCCTCTAAGAGAAAGGATCAAGGTGAAATCTTTTCTGTTAGAGAAAAACAAATGATTTTCAACTGCTTCACATACTTTGTGAAAAGTATAAATGTTTCCAAAGCAGTTGACGAGACAGCCAAAGCTTTGGACTGCGGCAAAGGATTTGTGTATTCCATTCGTAAAGGAAAGGAAAGCCATTTGCCTGTATCTGTGCAGTATCTGTGCAGTATGTGTATCTGTTGCTGTACCTCTCGACATGCATTAATTAACCACCTGAGTACTGGTCTAAATCCACCAAAAGGTCGAGGGCAACGATTTGCTCTTATTCATGCGGGTAATGAGGGCGGCTCGTGGTCAATTATACTGGGAGGTCAAAAATAAATTTAAAAAATAGGCATACTTAAAAAATATAAATATTTTACCTTTAAATTCCGCTTTAAATAGTCTTAAACTGGAGGTCCATTCTTCGTTCTTTAGCAGTGGAAAAGTGTTAAAAACACATTCGTTAAAATCGCATATATTTGTTTTTAAAGTAAATAATCGACGTTAAATGTTTATTATTCAACGTTTTTTAATCCCTTTTCTAGCGCTGTTTTGACATAATTGTTGAGGCTAGATTTCTTAACGTCATTTATTTGAGCACTCTCTCGGTAAGACATATTATTTTCCATAATATCTATTGCCGTTCGTTTGATATTTTCTGGGCAAAATTGTATGGCGGTACTTTTCTTGTACGACCTAGGCATTGTATTACTAAAAATAACGGAATACTTAACTACTGAATATAATTACAGATACTACTACTGCTACTACTCTATCGGCAGACATTGGACAGTCCAATATGTCCCCACTGTTCAATGTCGCCCTCTAATACCTTAAAATAGTCAAGCCAAAATTTTCACGCAAGTATCTATTATTTAGCTTCACAAGTACATGACCTCAATTATCGATGCTCCATGGCTTAATGATGTAGCAATTTAAACAAATTCATCACTATACGTCTAACAAATAATTACTCACCAATTGTTTGGATAATATTAGATCCAAATCGCGAAATTTCTTCTTTTTTTTATGTCACCAAAAACTCTTAAGTTTACTACTTACAAAAGCACATGCCGCATCGGTGCGACCTCTAGAACGGTTTGCTGAAAGTAAGTAGGTGTCCTATAAAAAGAGCGCAAAATTTGGCTGTGTCCAGAGTCTCCCCCCTGTCCCCACCCTCCCCTATTTCCGGGCGGGGGATATTGTTTACCATCATGTCATAAATGTCGAGTCGTCATGGAGTCATTCGAAGAACATTCCAGTGATTTGCAAGTCATGTCTTGGCCTTCAAATTTATCTGACATTAATCCAATAGGGCATTTGTGGTAGCATCTGGAAAACCAATTTCCTGCCGTCATGCTACCGCCTCGTAGTGTGCTTGAATTGCAGGATCAGTTGGGGACTGCTTGGTGCCTGATACTTTAGACTACCTATTAGCACCTTGTGGAGGCTATGTGTTATTAACGGGGCGGTCATAATGTAATGGTTCTTGACTGTATATCTTAAAATTACCTGTATATCCTGTTTTAGCTTCGCTAACCATCCGCCTCCCATATTTTATCAGTTTATTAGGATTGTACGTTCTGAATACGAGTCTTCAATTCTGCTAGATTGTGCTGTTCCTTCTTAACATAGTTTTTGCAAAAAAACTGTTTCTACAATGGGATCCGTCGACTACTAATCGTCTAACAATAAGACATCTTTGCGGGCTTGTGCCATTAAAATAATTAAACACGTAAACCTTTTCATTTCAGAAACAGTTATATCAGTCCATTTTATTGCAAAATGTTTCAGAATGGGTTCTATGTCTGTGTCAGATCACAAGTGACCTTCAGAATGACTATTCATCACTATAGTCTTCAGTGGTATCACTACCCTACCACCACATACGGCGAATTTTCGTCATTTGGCTATTGGCGATCGTTTGCGACGTGACGAATTGTCGTCATGCAGACGAAAGATAAGAAGTTAAGAGAGATTTTGAACTATAAATAAAAATTCTTAGAAAACTTTTGGCGAAGTTAAGTTGGGTTTTAAGGTATACAAGACTTCTTTGAAGAGAACCATAATTTAACAGCTTTACTAACCTTAAACCTGTAGCTGTGTGTAGAAATCCCAATGCTGCGTAAGGAATTTGATCAGCCTATCTATGCAACATTACATTGCTACGATGAGGCTAAAATCATGAGCCTGTCGTAAAAGCCTTTGATTTGTGATTAGGCCAAACTTTGCTATAACTCAATAAATGAGTACCAAATATTCAAATACGAATTTCAAGTGAGAGTTCTCTTTTAACTCAATTAAAATATCTATCAAAAAAATGATTTTGTTAATTGAGTTAGGTACAAAAAATTAGTTAGCCTCGAATGTCAAACAAATTTCATTAGTATTAGATACTGTGTATAAAATAACTCGAATACAAACCAACTAAAACTATTGGAAGGTACAGTGAATGCTATAAATCTATCGTCGTAGGCCAGATACAACTTTATTATGTGAAAATTGTTATTTATATAGTCCTACCTACATAATATTTTTATCGCTATGTCGGAGAGATAAATCGAAAATAAATATATTCTACCGAAAATAAGGTACTTATACTAGGTAAAGGCAACGAAATTGAATTTAATCGAACGCACGGTAGCAGTAAAGTTCATAAAATTTTAATACAGCATAATCCCCATTATCTAATCTCGTAATCCCGGATCAAATCCAACGAGACCAGCGATATCATCGTAAATTTTGTAACGAAATATCACAAAATCACTTCTGATAATCTGACAACCATATAGTAGGTAATCTTCGATACATACAAAGTTTCCGATTCAATACGCCATCGTATTAACAAAAGATCCGCGCTAATCTGCCGTGCGAAGGAAAAATAAGGTTTTATACTAATCACCTTGCAAACAACGCAAAGTCTACTAGAATGGCGGCATACGGGTTTTGTTGTTTTCCTTTTTTTTGTTTCGTTTCAAGTCTAACCGACAATCTAAAATTATCGAACGGTATTACATTTTTCTTGTGTATATTTGTCTGCATGTAGTAAGATATTGTTATGATAATTTATCCATCATATTATCCCATGATTAACAGTATTAGCTGTATTAATTTCTACGATAGATAGAGCCAGTTTCAGAAAAATAAACTCTTATGCGTGGTCTTTAATGTTTTAATAAAGTAAAAATATTGTGGAAGCTCAAGGGTTTATCGGTTGAACAAGAATATGGTATTATTCTTGTTGCATTACGATGCAACCGCAGAAAGTAATTGTCCGGGAAGAAGTTAATGTACGGTGTACGAAACCAATAATTTAATATTCAATGCTTTTTATTATCTTTCTTTTTATTTGTGTTGGGCGCAGTTACAGTTGAATGAACTTTTCGGGCACCACCGAAGTATTGAGAAGTATACATTTCGAGTCTTATGTTCTATAATGGGTAATAATTTCATTAATTGGTACTTGGAAATAATCTTTCAAAGATTCCAAGAATATAAATATGTACATTATATGTAAGTTCCACCATTGCAGTGATGTGTTACTGAAAAATTAAACTGTAAGTAGTAAAAATCAAGCAAAAAAGAAAATATATAACGAAAAAGTGATTATGGATTAAGTTTGAATCTTATTGAAGCTTGGTCTAAATGTATCCAGCGTATATCAAGTGTGAAAAATGGGAATATGCTTCCAATGTAACTCATGACGAGAGATTTTTGACGATAGATGATATCTGAAATTGTTGATTGGGCTATTGCCATCGTTTGTTGGATTATTGTAATCCGATGTTTCGGCAGTTCGTTTACTGTCATCATCAGGGTGGTTTTGGTTTCTTTGGAAACTGAGTAACACAAAGCGACAATCCTGGCAAGAGAAAACCATTATACAAAACGAAAACTAAAAGAAGCAGCGTATCTGGCCATAACACCAAATGCCATAAGTACACCAAGCCTGGATATTAATCAGGTATGGTTACCTATGATAAAAAATAGCCTAAGCAAAACACCGGCAACCACGATATCAGAGGCAGAAACTAGAGACACATAAAGAACCTGCGCAGGCCTTGGCGTATCCACATTTGCGCATGCGACATGATTTGGACATGATGTTGACATATTTTGTCAAATGGTAAATGTCATGTTATTTTTATTTATTTTTCCACTTGTGGCATAGAAAAACAATGTGTTGCCGAACAACAATGTGCTGCCGAAACGTCGGATTACAATAATCTAACAAACGATGGCAATGACCCAATCAACAATTTCAGATCCTTCCAATGTGTTGTGGAAAAAAAAAACGTGAAAACTCTATTCTGCAGAATTTAGAAGTGCTGTATGTCAATGGACCGATTGTTTTGAATGTGGCACAACAGTATTACAAGACGATTCACCTGATGGCCATACGAGCATGTTGGTAAATCAAAGAAAGGTTACTATCGTAGAGGATCTATTAGAACAAAGAACGGAAACTTCACCGGTACTTATGACATTTGCTTCCTCATGCGCGGATAACCCCGTGCGGCTGCTTGGCTAAAAGATCTATTGTGGCCCCATGTTGCTTAGGTCTCCCGAGTCAGTTTCACTAGTAGGAAGAAGTGTATGACTTGGTCGAGAGCTACTTTCTATAGTCTGGGGTTGTCTAAGCTCGTGACCCCAAAGTAGCTTTGCCTCTCCGCGTCCTATGCCGGGCAGTCACAAGGAGATGTGCGAGTGTTTCTTCCGCATCTCCGCAGCTTCTACACTGGGGAGAATTCGGTAAGCGCATGCAGTGCAAGTGTTTGTTCAGTGTGTACTGCCCAGTCAGGATGTCTGTAAGCATCCTTAGCTTGGGCCTGCTCATAGACACGGCTTTACGAAGTCTATCCTGGTACGGATGAATTCCTAGGATTTTATAAGGAAGACGCGACATAAATTACTTATTTCGAACTTGAGATGAAATGTCAATCACAAGAATGGCGTAAAACGCAGGTGTCTGAGATGAAAACGTAATGCGTACTGCATTTTAGGATTGCGAACGTTTTACTGCCACGAAGAGGTCCATTAGATAATGAAATAATAGTTCTGCGGTTAGTTCACCGAAACCTCATCGGTCGCAAAACGGAATCCATCCAGACAGCGAATCTGCTGATAGAAGATTACGGATGATGGGATTGATTGATGATCTAGGAAGGAGTTTTTAGGGAGTAGTAGTAGTCCAGTCCTAGAGTAAGGTATTCCAATGAAGAAAGCTTAAGATTATAAGAATATATAAGTAAGAAATAAGTTAAAAAAGTGAGTGACCTTTTTTATGTTAGAGCCACCACTGAATATTGAATAATTGAATTTGTTGAATTTATTATTCGGACAACTTTGACAGGTGCTTGTACAATGACTTAGAAAGTTGGATAAGTGAGCCTTACTGGAGCAGGATGATGTCAGATTTAATATCTCAAGAAAGAACGATGGATGTTTTACACGGTTTACAGAAGGAATTGCCGCATCCACCTTACCCGCGGGAACCCTCTCTTAGTGATTACCATCCATTTCCAGAATTGAAAAGCCTTTATGGGTGTTTTTGAGAGTTTATCTGACGCAAACGTGCCATAAAATAGGTTCATTGAGGAGACATCGAAACATTTCTTTGGCTCAAAGATATTAGTTTATCGTTAAAAATAAACTAGTTAGACATCTTTTGTAGTGCTTGAAGGTATAAATGATAAAAAAATTGATTGACATTTTTTGGAAATCACATCATAAGTCTTTCAAAGTAGTGAATATCTCCGTGATCAGTTGTTTCGGAAGCAATACTTGCAAGTCTTAACGCAGCTATTTTTGTTGAATACCATGGCTCAGCTGATAAAACAATAAAACATCCTGTCTTTCAGTTTTACGGAAAATAAGAATTTTTAAATGATGCATTCTGTAAATTATCATGAAATACTAAAATAGAACAGTCGTGATATGCTTCATTTTGCTGAAAAATATTTTATTCCTACTGTATCTACAGTGAGAGAGCGGAAACGAATTCGAAAAAACGATTTTTGTTCTTCGCCCTGCAAAACCTGCAATCGTTATTGTCCTTCAAACCTATCCTTGCCATGTCTTCCCCAAGGTGGCAGTGCCCTGTGAGAAAACCCACAAGTACACGTAGTTTGTTTCTACTTAGTTTTAGCATAGTCCTTGTTCTTTGTTTATTAATATTTCGAAGGAATATCTTGGAATGTAAGACCAGAAAGATGTTCCCTGAAAGTTGCTCTGAGCCTCTGCTCCCTGTCCTTAAGTTCGTCTTTTTAGGTGCTCATCCCAATTCCGCAAAACAGTTCCGGTCATATAGACGATGTTCTAACGGTCTTCTTTGCTAATAGATTTCCCTCCTCGTTGCCACTGATTCCAGTGTGTCATGGTACTCAGCATAGTCCAATTCTGTTTTTT